>BOPP01000217.1:1889047-1915484 GCA_017312745.1 Gryllus bimaculatus
CGCCTCGCCTCGCGCCTCGCCTCGCGCCTCGCCTCGCGCCTCGCCTCGCGCCTCGCCTCGCGCCTCGCGCATCGCGCCTCGCGCATCGCCTCGCACGCGAACAGCCCGTGCTCACGCACACGCACCTTTTCCTCTCACCCAGTTATTCCCTCGCTCACTCCACGTCCACATGCACTCGTCGCCTCTACTTGCCTGGACAAAGCAAATATTCCAACGCTCCATACACACTCAACACAACTACTCGCTCAGTCACAGCATCGCCTCAGCAAATCTTCCTACGTTCACTCCACGTTCACAGACACTCAGCGTCCCCACTCGTCCAGAGAAAATCTTCTCTCAACGTTCACAAACACACACTCAACATCTCTCCTCGTCCAGACCGCATCGCCGCAGCAGATATTCCAAAGCTTACTCCACGTCCACACATACTCAACACCTCTACTCGGCAAATATGTCATACTCTGTGCCATAAAATGTCATTTTATGAACGATTTCTTGAATAAAAAGGTAGTTTATAATAGTGGAATACAAAATAAAATGTTCGTTATTTCGTGGAGATATCTGTAAAATCAATTTATATTAAGACAGTTGAGATTGCTAGGTGTAAACGATACAGAAGCGTTTCACCCTCTTTCCCGATCGCGAGCCGTTTGCGCTGTGGAATGGAGAAGGTAGCACTCACGGGCAGGGCAGCGCGACGGCCGAGAGCGCGTGCAGGCACAGCAGCTTTCGCACGTCCGCCTCCCCGTCCGACAGCACCAGGTCCCGCAGCAACTGCGCGCCACCAGCACACACAGTTACGCCCAACAACGTGAGATGCAACCATTTCACATAAAACGCCGATGTGCACCTTCATTTACGAGTATATTAAACCTCTAAAGAGAACGATTTTGATGTCTCTCTTAATCGTCTTCCGGGTGAACGGTTTTGAACAAGTGAGGTACCGACAAAAAGAGGAAAAAATAGGAGTGGAGGTCACTATAAAGGAGAAGTCGAAGTGTGTAAATTGGACGCTTTTTTTAAATTTCTGGGTTAATATTTCTTTTAGAAAAAATATATTCATTTCTTTTGTAAATAATAAACAATTTGCGTTTCTGGGGGTGTTTATATGCTTCTGCAATACCAATTTCTGCCTAGAAAGCATTTTTTAAAAACCAAAGCTTGGGTGCTCAGACATTAGAAATATCCAAGAAGTTTATGAGGCAAAATATGCTTAAAATTGTCTTAAGAGTTTATTTTCGAAGTTTCGACGTTTCCTCTCCGGACATTCTGGATAAGTTTACTGCACTCTATCCGAAAAAAAAAAAATACGAAAAAAGTTTTTGACGAAATTTTGAAAATTTTGATACTTCAAAAAGTCAAAACATCCATTTCAAATTTAGTTTTGGGGCTAGACGCGTACACGGACGGACGGACAGACGGACGGGCCGACAGCCAGACGGACGATCATACACATGGACGGACAGACGAACGACCGGATAGATGGATGGACTGCCAGGAGGGTCAAACAAACTGTAGGACAGACGCACAGCCAGACGGACCGACAGATGGCCACAAAGCAAGCCAGAAGGACCCACGGTCGGAGAGGCAGTCGGATACTTGGACTCACGGACAGATAGGTGGATAGACAGGCAGACGGATAGACGAACATACAGGCAGACATCGATAAACAGACTGAAGACGGCAGACATGTTGACGAATAGACGTCTGGACAGACGTGCAGACCCACAAAAAGGCGATTCTGACAACCCAAGGTGTTCAATAACTTTATTTACTAAGTATATGAACACGAATTATCCGTTTTTTTTGTTACCAGGGACCTACAAATCGAATTTTTATGAAAAAAAAACACTCTTTTTTGCTGCAGCTTTACTTTTTAATTATACTTCGTAAGTAGCATGCAAGAATACACTAGAATAAAAGTCATCTGAAATCGTTTCCGGAAATATGGTACTTCAAATGAAGCGTCGCCGTTCGGAAGCTGCGATCGCTTGACCGTCACTGATATTTCATTGAAAAGATGGAGAACACTCGGAATATGTGACTTACAAGTATGACTTGTATGTAGCTGTGATGGGGTCTGGAGAAAAAAGAAGAGAACCAACTATGACTTAGGGAGGTCGTGGACTCGGCCGACGACGCGATGAATCGAATAGTACTGCGTCGGCGCAGAAGTTATCTCCCTGAATGACTTGCCATCTCAAAGATATAACATTCGGATCGACCAGCGAAAGCATATCCTAGAATGAATTCAACGAATGAAATCTCAGTTCCACCTAAGTGATCTCTCATGTCTTCCTATCGGTTCCTCGCTTGTGCGTGCGTACGCGTTTCAGAGGAAATATTAATCCCTGTGTTAACTCGCGGTAGTAATGTGTATACATTCTCGTAATTTCAAGTGAATGGAGAATTTCAAATACTTTCATCTATCCAAAGGGTTTACACATGCGTATATAATTTGCGAATGTAACTGCATTTCAAAGAATTTTCTTCATTTCTTTTTTACTATCTTGACTTAGCGCGTACTTACGGAAGAAAGAAAAAATATTGTACATTGGATAGAAGCACTATCTATATCGATTAATGTTTTTCAACATAGCAGAAATATGCAAAAAACTAAATGTAATTATTTTATCCTAAGAGAGCCATTACGGGTCATACTAGCGATTTCGTCTGAACATTACACTTTGATTTAAACTTAGTGACACTTCAAGGTCACGAGCTGGAAGAAGAGGTGGACATTATCATTCAAACGGAAGCTCCAATACCAAAACTTTAAGTTGTAACGTAGCTCCCGTTTGGCTGACAGTGTAGTTTGGTAGTCTCCAAAGTCACTAGTTGGTCGAAGTGCCAGTATATTTAAATCGAATTATAATTATTGGTATTCGATTTAAATGGAGTGATCTCTAACACATCAACAGCTGTGATGCTGTTATCCAACAAGGAGGTTCAATACTAAAACTTTAGGTTTGAATATTCTTGTATAATACATAATTATCACGATTGGTTTGAAGAACATTCTGGAGAATTCGAGCGAATGATCCCCCCCCCCACCAGATCGCCCGACATGAACCCCGTCGAACAGTTATGAGTCGTAATGAAGAGATTAGTTTACGCACAAAATCCTGCACCGGCAACACTTTCGCAATTATGAATGGCAATAGAGGTTCGTATCATGGCTCAATATTAATGCAGGGGACTTCCAACGACTTGTTCAGTCCATGCCACGACGAGTTGCTGCAATTCGCCCCGCGAAAGGAGGCTCGACACGATATTAGGAGGTATCCAATGACTTTTATCACCTCAGTGTTTATTTTAGAGCAAATGCAACAATTTCATAAAAGTTTTTCCGTCCGTCGACGAGAGCACAAAGACAAGATGAAGTTCATGATGGCATTTGTATCAGACAAAAAATGTTACTACTTATCTCCGAACAACGTTACTATTTATCTCCGAAATATGGAGTTTGCTAAGATTTGAATACATTAACCGGCATGTCAGAGTGTTTACATTAGTGATACTGTAAAAGCGTATTTAAACAGGAAAACAACTAGCTTGAATTTATTATTTCCACACAAACGTATTATTTCCTAACTGATACTAGATATCGTTCCAAATGAATCCACGAGTTAAAGTAGGCACAATGAATGAAGTTAACATCTCAAGAAATATGATTGGCGTCTCTCGAAATATGATTGACACTAATTAAATTGTAATGTCAGTGAATGCTGGAGTTGATGTGATGGTGAGTAGCATTTTGAAACAGAATTAAGAGAAACGTTGCCATTCTGTTTATGATTTATATAGCTGGAGATGTGAATATTAATGGCGTGAGAAATAATTCAAAAAATTACATTAGTGTTTGAGATAGTTTTCACAGAAAACGATCGATTTTTTAGACACTTATGTGACACTATTTAAAGCACATGTACTCATCAATATAATCATGTTAACAAATCGCCGCTAATGTAAATTTTAACAACGTGAGAGTCAGGACAAAAAAAATACATTTTTCTAATTTTTGAAAAATGGAAGAATAGAGCAAACTGATGTCATCTCATTGAGTGCATTTAGCACTATTACTACCAAAAGATAAAAAAAATTGAGCCATTTTTGAGAAAATTTTGAAAATCTCCAGGGGCTTCATGTAAAGTACCCCTAAATTTCAAAGATTTTTTCTTCAAAATCTCAAAAATTCAACTCGAGCCAGTGGTGTTCACAGACGGACAGACAAACGAATGTTTTGAAAAAAAAGAAGAAAAAAAAAACACTTTTTCGGTATGAGATGAAGCCACAATTATTTCCGTTGAAATCTCGAAATCGATATTCCGCAGCATTACATAACTTTCCCCGTACTACGTATATTATACCGTACGCATGTATACGAGAAAGTAATATTCAGCAAGACGCAAAAGTTTGATGCCATTTTATTTGACGAGCCATTCAGTAGTGAACAGGAACATATACACGTGAGTTCTCGCACGTTCCTAACTTTCGCGATTTCGTTAATTTGTTTTGACAGATAAATAAAATATTTCCTATTGCATACTCCAGCAAGATCCAAAACTTTCTAGCAAACTTCAAAGTTAGGCAAAATAAATGGCGATTGAAGAATCGTAAATTGTAACATATCGGTATTTCACATGAAATGCTCTATTGAATAATTCTTCTTGCACATGAAATACGAAAAAATACAACCACAGCATGCACGCCTCCATTTCATTTCATGTCGTTCGTCTGTAGGTAGAATTTCTATGCAACTATCAGTATTTACTGCATCGATGAATGGTTGTGTAGATGTTTAGTTTTAAATTGTCAATTCACTGACAGTCATGTCGTGAATGATACGTCCCTTGTTCTTACTAAAAGACATTTTTCGGTTCTCACGTTCTCGTTTCGAACGTCCCTTTAGGTCTGTGTCACACGAACGTTGCGGTAAGAAGCGCGCGTCGTAGATAGCTCATGCGGAACGGCCTAAGCGCTCGTTTTGCAGATGTACGAGTATAGGACGCGCGTCAACGCAACGCTCGTGTGCAGGGGCGCGTCACCTGCATGGAGGCGTCGTCGGGGGCGGCGGCGGCGGCTGCTGTGGCCGCGGCGGTGGCGGCGGGGCCGGGGCCCGGGCCGGGGCCGTGGGCGGGCGCGTGGGGCGCGCGCGCAAGGCGGGGCTGGCGGCGTGCGCGGGGGAAGGGCGAGGCGCGGGCGGCAGCGGCGTGGGCAGGCGCTCGGCGTCCCAGGCGCGCGGCCTGCGACGCGCGGCGCCGCGGCGGAGGGGCGGCGTGCCGGCGCGGGGCCCGGCGCGCGCAGGGCGCCGTCGCGCCGGTAGCAGAAGCCCGGCCAGTGCGTCTCGAACATGCGCACGCGCGCCGCCTGCCGCGCGCCGCCACAACACCTCGTTTATTCATTCATACATTCATTCATTGTAATACAACGGGAAACCTACAGTTTGCCCCGGCTGAACGCAGGAGAGAACACGCACTGCACCTACACGAATAATGACCTTAGCAGTTGACACGCCGGTAATCACTAATCAATCACTCAATAAATCAATCAAATAAACTCGGTGGTTTCAGCAGAAATATTGTGTAACTCCGTAATTGTAATATAGCGAGAGGAACAAGAAATGACCTTCCACAAACAGAATTTTTAACTATTCGTCAGTTACAGCTTTACATAGACAAACATGTTTCGAGGTATTTTATCTCATCTTCAGTGCTTTAAATGATTAAATTTTGTACTTTTTAAATAAATTCATATACATTAAATAATTACATTTTTTAGTAGCGTGTTTAGTTTTTTAATAGTATTTTATAGTTTTCCTTAACATCCTGTTGAAGACACTGAAGATGATACCACGAACCATGTTTGTCTATGTAATGCTGTAAGTGACGAATAGTGAAGTTAGTTAAATTCTGTTTGTGGAAGATCATTTCTTTTCCCTCCCGTTGTATTACAACTATGGAGTTCCACAATATTTCTGCGGAAACCACCGAGTTTATTTGATTTATTTATTTATTGATTGATTAGTGATGACAACTGCTAAGGTCATTATTCCCATAGGTGCAGTGCGTGTTCTTTCCTGTGTTCAGCTGGGAGGTCTCTCAGCATGTGTGGTAGCAATTTATTTTCTGCAAAGAATGATTAGTTTTGTGGGCTGATTGTTTCATTAGTGGTTCCGGGCACATCAACAGCTAATGCCAATAGTTCCGTAAGTGTAGTACATTTTTTCTCGGGAGGGGTGGCGGTCATGATGGATGGTGAGATCCTGCGCCGACCTTCGAGGGATTCATTAGTCTCGCATTGGGTAGGAAGAAGGGGGAATTCACCAGATTCAATTATTTCCACTAACCCCACCCATTACTAGACTGATGATGACGGACGGCAACGCCGATGATATTCCATCAACTTTCAGTATATTTATAAGAACTTTTCATATCCGCTTATCTGGATTAAATCCACATCTAATATTCAAATGTATTTGTTTGGCCAATCTATTTATATAAAGGAGGCTCCACACATTCGGTACTGTTCGGCGAGTTGCGAGCAACTGCTCGCCGAATCCCGAGAAGTGTTGACGGATTTCTTGCTATCTGCCGAGCGACGAACAATCAGCGCTCGTCCAACACACCGCATGTCACTCTTTTGTGCACACAAAAGGGGGCGAACATTCGTCGAGCACGTCAGATGCCCAGAATAGGACAGTCACTCGCTACTCGGCGAATGCAGAATGTGTGGAGCCGCCTTAACTTAAACTTATTAATACGAGGGTCGGTCAAAACGTAATACCTCTTATTTTTCTACTTAAATAAAATTAAATACAAAATTGGAATATGGCTCTATTCCTCAAACCTCCTTCTACAATTCACTACAGTAGTAACTATCTGCGTCAACATGTAGCAGCACAGCAGTCGTTTGCAAAATGGCCGACATCATATTCGTAAGAGACTGCGTTGACTGATTGCATTCTTGAATACAGAAGGTGAAATACCGCTTCGCATTCAAGAAAGACTGAAAAAGGCGTACCAAGATGCAACAGTGGGTGTGCTCATTGTTTCACCATGCGTTCGTCGCTGTCCGAAGCTGAATAACAAACACCATGGGCTGACGAAAAGCAGAGCGGTAAGTCAGTTACTACAGTCACTCCACGTCACATTCAGCAATTGGATGACATCGTTCGTGAAAACCGGCTGGGTAACTGCAGATGAAATGAGGAAGATAATGAGACCCTATTTATCTAACAGTTCTGATATACACTGTTACGTCTGAATGACCTACGTACAATATTTTCTCGCCTACTTTAATATATTTTTTTTTCGACATCGTTAGTCCGTTCATTCCTGCACATTTTGAAAGCACTTTCCCCCCCACAAACGAACGCCGGCGCTGCTGCTGCGAGAGTGACCTTGGCGTCGGCGGGCGCCAGCTGCTCGGCGGCGGCGGTGGTGGCGGCGGCGCGCACCAGCGTGGCGCTGGGCGGCAGCGTGGACGCGAGGCGCGCCAGCACCGACGACGAGGGCAGCGGCGCGCGCGTCGTGTGCACCATGCCGCGGCACACGCGGTGCTCCAGCGTGCGCAGCATGCGCAGCTCCGACACCTGCGCCAGCGCGCACGCGCCACGCGGGCAGTAAAACACGGTTTATCCACGCTTTCCTTTCCATGGGCAGGGTTGCCAGATTGGGCGGATTTGGGGCTGGAAATCGTCTCTCTCTCTCTTGCGGGACAAATTTGATTTCGCGGAATACCGCCCAATGGGCGGAAAGACATCAAAATGTGAGCTGTTTTGAATTTCTACGAGCCATCGTAAACGTTTACCACCCGAATGATTATAGTGAGGTACATTTACTTCTTCGTTTCTGGCGCGTGCCATGTCATGGCCCACCTGCTGGTGCTCCAGGCGCAGGAGCTTCTCCTGCAGCTGGCGGTGGCCCAGCCGGTTGCGCAGCAGGGCCAGCACCACATTGTCCAGCGTCGAGGGCTGCGAAGCCCATGCATGGAAAGGGGCAAAAGGACCAAAGAAAAAAATTAGTAAAAAATATTGGGATAGGATTGATTGATCGTTTGTGATTCCGGGCGCGTCAACTACTAAGGTCTTTCGTGCCATACGGGTAGAACATGGTTTCCGCTCTAAGATCCCAACCGGTTCCCCGGCATGTGTGGAAGTGTAGTGCATGTTAGTTCCCCGTCATTTGTGTACGTAGAGGTGAGGAGAGGACGAGGAAGAGGCAGGAAAGATGGCACGCGGTCAATGGCCCCATTTGTTAGGGTACTGCTCCAGCATTCGTATGGTGTTGATCGGAGAAACCACGGAAATCTACCGATCAGAGTAACCGCCTGCTAGAATTCTCCTCCATACACAGTCTAAATTCGACCTTGCAGACAAGCTAGTGTCGAAGATAGCCTCAGGACTCGAACCTAGGATCTTAGAGCAACTGCAGTGATATCAGTTGATGCCTTGAACCATTTCTTCTGGTTTGTGATAGGAAAGAGAAAGGTGGGGGAGACGAGTTACGCGGTAAGTTCCATAACTTTCTGGCCTCACTACCACACACATTTTGAAGCAAAACTTTACTAATTAATCATACATTACTCAAACCAACTTTTAAAATTTGTGTATTAACATTTGTAAGCCTTTGAAAGTAATATTTCAAACGTTTGTCCGAAAAATGGTAAAAAATTACTTCTTTCAGCTCACACAGAAAATTATCTTCTCTGAAGGTTTTTGTTCAATTTTGATAAGTGGTAGACAACACTTGGTGTCCAATCTAGACTGTAATGTGAATGATTCAACTCCTTAAAGTCATAGTTCTTCACAACCCTTTTTTCCAATGTCAGTAGTAAGCACAGTCGTGAACAAGCTAAACATCATGAGATTTCTCGCACCGCATCCACCTCAAGTACCTCTCTCCACAAAACTGAGTGAGATGACCCCTGTAAATGTATAGCCTTATAACAATTAAAGATATAATACTATAAACTGCTGAGAAAGGTTTCTCATGGGTGAACGATATCTTGGTCAGGCCGGAAACGTATGGAACAGCACATGTAAAAGCGGTATCGGTTGTGTTAATTTAGTATGCAGTATACCACGTTAGTGTTATTGTAGAGTGTTTTTCTGAGCTCAGGTGTTTGATGCCAGTCCAAGTCGTAATGTTTGTTTATATAACAGCACATACTTTCTAGTTTTATGTGTAGCTTTCAAACTTTTCTAAAATTTAGTGAGTCCAACGGAAACGAGATCTGCGCCTTTTTTAAACGTTAAGTCATCAACGTGTCCTGTAAAATTAGATGTGTACAGGCTTTTTACGTTGCGCAAATAAGAGATGACGGGTGTCACGAGAGAAAATAGTGGTTAGGGGTGAAGATGGTTTAAACAGGTACTACAGTGGGTTCGCCGTTACGTCACAGACCGCTCTACGAGGGACTTACATGTCGGTTTCTGGTGTTTCGATTCATGGCTGCGAGTCGAGCTCTCTCGACAAGAGAGAAGCGTCACCGGGCGACGATGGCACGTCGTGGGCAAGGCGGCTCAATTGTCGAAGCGCCGCATGGGAGCAGCACTGTCGCTCGGCAGCCGAGACAACTACGTCCAGGGACCCACGAACAGTCGAGCGTCGCTGTTCCGAGTGGGAATGAGGCGAACTCAAACAAGAAATAATGAAATACAGTTTTTTTTCAAGAATTAAAAACACTTTGAACAATTTTTTTCTCACTTGCATGGGAGGTTATGGGAGAGAGATCCGAAAATTCTTGTTTGGAAATCTCTTGTTATAGAAAATAAACTAAGAGTGGTATGAAATGTACATATAGAGATTCTATTTTAACATGGAAATACCCTCAACGTAATTGAGATTACAAATTGCCACCAAAATGACGTGTCTTCAAAATTTCTTAAATTCAATTTCGTTAGAAGTGTCAATTTTTTTACTTCTTAAAGACCACTTGAAAAACCTTTCGGTGGTGGCGGCCTCAGTCAACTGATGGGACCAGACATTTTTTTTTTCAAATCTTTCCTAACATCCTTAAAGAGTTTTCGAAAAATGTTTTAGGTGTTTTCAATGCCAGACTCCCTTCTTATACACACTCGTACACACATTCTTAAGTCACTCGTCAAACTTGCAGACCCTGCTGAACGCATCATAATTGGAAGAGAACCAATAGGAAAATCAATATCAAAAATCATCAAAAAATATAATATTGTTATTTGTACATTGCTTGTATTGTAAATTGATGGAGTATAGCTAATTAGTAGATGAAGTTGACTTAGTCTCGTGTATTCTGATCTAATTGGTGATTGTAACTCGATCTTTACGGCACATTTTATTTAAGTTCGCTGGTTGCAGAACTGTCTGTCTTCTTGCCCAACAGATCTTGCAATCATGACTCCACTTGATTTTCATTCTTCTTTCGGGTACTTCCAGATATCATTCGTGATTTATGCTCATTTTTCACCGATTGAAGGTAAGTTCCATAACTTTGTGGACCATGATTTCCTAGTGCAGCTTGTGGTAAATTTTGATGAGGACGAATTCAGACAGTATTTAACAGTAACAAGGTATTTACCAAGTCTTTGAATAAGATGTCTAGTTCCTGAATCTTGACAGCCATTTCAGTGCTTGAATTTTTGTTGTATCATAGTTTTATTGTAGAGAGAGGTTTTGTGAATACTGTTATAAGTACGACGATTGATGTATCATTTTAATAACTGTCATTAAAATATAGATTTCAGCAGTATTAGAGCCGCAGTGATGTAATGAGAATTTAAATTTTTCATTGGTATATACATTGCGGCTTCATTTTCTTGAACACGTTTATAACTAATCTAGTAATTTTTATATTTCTCAATTAAAATTCTTTAAATTGTGTGTTCCGTTCTTGTTTTGTTGAGTTGGTATGGTAATAATCAGTAAATTATAATTATACTGACACATTTTCTATTGTCATGGAGGTATATGGAATTGTCTGTTTCTCAGCACTAATATTTTAAATATTTACTTCTTTAATTTGAAACACTATTCTACTGTACAACGGTTCATTCGAAAGGTAACTATTGTAGATATTATTCAGCTAAGGGAAAACATTTTAGTCTATAATTAGAGTAGTACACGAGGTGGCTTTTTACTCACGGCTGAAGGTTTTCCTTAAGGGGTCTAGCAAGGTTTCTTGGACTTCAATAAGTATACTGGATGCTTCTAGTACAAATTCTAAGCTCTTTGTTGTGTATTAATTGTAGTTTTCTCAGCACTTTTTTATTAGTAGAGTTTTAAATAAGTGAACCATAGTCAATTTTTGATCAAACGATAGCTTTGTACATTAGTAGCAGGATGATTTTAGCAGCTCCCCAGTTGTTGTTGAAGAGGTATTTAATTATTTTAGATCGACATGCAACTTATCATATAAGTTGCATATCGATCTAAAATAATTAAATGTTTAAAAAATGTTAAGTTTGTTCTTACATTCGATGGTTAATTCTTGTCAGTAGTTTTTACATTTTAATCTTAGAACAAATTGGAGTCCAAGAATATGAATTTTGTTTAAAAAAAGGAAGGCATTGCAAGCCGAAGTTTAGGGGATACCAGTTATCATTGAAAAAATCATTAATTTTGTTTTCATGGCAGAAAATAGTAAGGTTTATCCGTAAACAGTGCTAGTGTAATAGGTGTTCAAAAATTAATCCGTCCGCATTACGTTTGAATACAATAGTATATTCAAACATTAGCGAGTAAGAGAGCATCGAGGTATTAAATTCAAGAGTATAGATTACGGCACAGATAGGTAATGTAATGGGTATAGAAGGTTCTTATCGCAAAGTGAAGGTAAAGTTGGTATAATCTGCCAATATAATTGTTTGGAAGGAGAGGTGTTGATCAGAAATTAATTCCAAATAAAAGTAGTACAGATTAACTTGAATATGTTTGGATATGAATATATGTTAATTTGAGATATGATATGGCATATGTGACATGTGTTCACAAATTATTGAAATACCCACATCATAGTGACTTTCATCCTTATATTTCATCCATATCTGTAATTCTGTCATATCTAATGTTATTGCGCCAAATGACTGCACAATTTTTAAAATCAATACATTTCTTAGAGTTTTACATGTGTTTACAGATAGACGATAATCTATCACGTCACCTCATTAGAATTGTAAAATAAGTTGAGTGAGAATGAAGACTTTCCTTGTCAAACTAATTTTCAATTAAAGCTGAATTACTCTCACTACATGTGCATGTGTTTCAGGAAAATATGACTCAATATTATGACTAGTAATAATATAATAATAATAATAATAATAATAATAATAATAATAATAACAACTATTAAGGAAGACAAATATACGAACGATCTTCTTTGTTAGACTGATTCAATCTAGCATACATATTATACTATACATACAATCTAGCATACTATTAAATACTTTTTAATTATTTTTGGCATAATGTGTGCATATGAACATTGATACTTATTTTCAATAAATAGCATAGGATTATCGTAGACCTTATCTTAGATCCTCATAGAATGCAGTGTCTAGTTACTGTAACCATGCGGAAACACGTGCCAGATGAGCGAGATGAGTTTTTTTTTAAACAAAATTTATATTACATTTTAAGGTATTAGAAAGTTCAATTCACTCTCTACATTCGTATTTTTGGTTCAAAATAAACATAATGCTAATAACGTAAATCTAAAAACCACATTTTGGAAGGAAGAATCCTTTATGGAGCGGACCTCAGGGGTATTACATCTCGGAAAAATTTGAAAAGTAGGTATAGAAGGGAAATTATTTTCAATACGTACTATGTTATAAGTGGGATTTCTGCGTTACCGGAGAGGAAGTATTCTGGTGATTTGAGGTAAGCTATGATAAAAACGTGAGTGAAGATAGGAGATGTGGTTTACATGTGATACAGGTTCGAGGCACGTACACGCGCTCAGAGCAACAACCGCGAAATAAATCAACGCCAAGCGATTGAGTTACGAAGGGTAATGAAATTATGTTAAGCCGTAACTCAATATCACTTGCTAACTGGCAAGGGGGGGGGGCAATCAAGAGCAGACTTTCAGTCAGATAGGGTGGGTGAGGGGGAGTAAAGAATGCCTCTGTAAAAAATAAAAATTCATAATAAATCAAATTTGAAAAACTGCCCATAGCACTTCATAAATTTGAAACAGCAGGTTTACCTAGAAAGAAGTCATTAAAAAATGTTGAAGACATGAACATGTCTTTGGAATTAGTGTTTGGAGATGAGTGTGTGCCAATGGGTGTGGGAGCCATTATACAAAGTGTTAAATTCAAATCGTGTTTTGAAATTTCTTGAAAACGTAAAAAAATATATTTGTGGTAAAAATTCAGAAAATGCAGAATTTCACCTCACGTTGGCTTAGATGTCATGAAGTATGATCCAAGTCCAATACATATTGTGACGTAGATAGCATTTGTCTCTTACAAGAGGATGAATTTGACTGAATGAAATTTAGGGGGAAATTATTCACTGTTACAAAATGCAATAAAATGAAAAATATACTAGACTACAATTTGACTGTGCATGTTTTGTCAATTTCTACCCTGCATCGTGTATGATTGGCACTTCGATAGCGCATGCTTGCATGCATATTTTAGCTGTTGGCAGTGCACGGATATCCTGTCTCTAACAATTATACATGTGCCCTTAACTCAATAAGAGTTTTCAACACATACATCGAATTAGAGTAGAGTAAAAATCTGAGAGCATATTGCGCTGAATGTCCGAATTAGAATTCTGTTTTAGAGATGCGGAAATTATGTGACGTCTAAATTGATTCTCTCTTACATTTTATTATCATTAGTATTATTTATTCAATTTCTTAGTTTTAACGCAACACAGGTTCAAATCCACATTGAAAGAAATGTTTTAAAAAGTTTTATTTTTTATAATTATCCAAAATTTAGAAAATTACAATTTATTTTAAAAAGTTACTCTATAGAATCTTAAAATTGTTGTAGAGAAGAAAAAATCTAAAATGTTGAAACATATCGATATTTCCTACCAAAAACACTCATGTTGCTAATTATTAACAAATAGATAACATTTTCCATCATCAGTTCTTTGTAATAAAAAAAATTCAAACATACTTTCACGCGTACAAGAAATACGCGTACAAGTCTTAAAATCAGCTTCTTCATCTAGAACGATGTTTAAAAATCCATGTTTACGACAAAAAGTAAACAAAATGAGTAATTTCATTTGAGATAATTTCGTCGTTAAGGAGAACTATTCCCATTCTTATTCGCAATATCCTATTTGTATGTGCATTACAAGTTATAGATAGTATTTTTCGAGACAATATGTGTGTATCACAAGTTATAAAAATTACTAGTATCTTGGCACTGCAATGTCTTTGAATAACTAAGTGAAACTCGCTAGTGTAATATTAAAAATTCGAAGATAAAAAATAATAAAGAACACTCTGTTAAAAACTTGTTGATCAATGCAGTTAATTTAACAACAGGTTAATCCAATTTGAGAATTTTCCATAAATAGGTCACTACTCACGGTTTTGAACATCGCAGAAATCGCAGCTATATAAGAGAAGAAAATGCCTTTCTGGATACCAAACACAATGTTTATTCTGTGATAAAATTTAGCTAACTCCGTGGAAACGTTAACAATATACACAACTACAAATACAATACACAATATTCTACCCTTGGAAGATAGTGGTCTTGTCTGGAAAAAATTTAGCATTATCAACTAAGTGGTGAATTTGACGAAGTGAAATTTAAAACTGAAAAGTTTCTATTTAAAATTGCAATGTATGTAACGTTGTGTAAAAACTTTTATATTTTTTTGTACATATAGAGGGTATAATGTGTTAACATCCTATACATAACAGCGAATAACGACCTCAGAGGATGAAGGAACAAGTAATACTTGCATGGACACGTAATGAACTTCTCAAAAGGAGAAGACTTAATAAAATAAGGAAAATTTGAGATATTAAGCTTGAGAGGGCTTTATTGCTTTAGAACAAAATTATATAATCAGTATTTTCTTTTCACAAACTATTATACGTGGAATCTCATAATTAAAATTATACAAATTATTTCTTCAAAATACTTCCCTTTCATTTACTATCTAAAGACCTCCAGAATTCAAAATTAAGTACATTTGCAACGGGAGCCGGAATGAAGCATTCAAATACTTTCTGATAAGAGTTTTAATTTAGGAAATTAACGGTAGACCGAAGTTAATCAGGGTTATGCTATTTCCAGGACTGTTTGCCATGCAAACTTGTCATTAGTACATCACTGACGATGTTTGATTTATGTCAACATTGCTAAAGGGAAATGCGTTTAGGGTCATGGAAACTAAAATAATAACCTCCACGAAAATATTATGTTTGTTAATTTAAAGTGTCATGAGAGTGAAAATAATATTGAAAGCATCTAATGACATTCATGTCAATTCATAGATTGATTATTTCGTATTTATGGGTTCATTAAAAGTTCCGTAAGTGCAGTACATTTTCATCACGCGGTGGCGGTGTTCTTTCCCCGGTGGATGGTGATTTCCGCAGCCAACCTCCACGTCGACATGTGAAGTTTTCCCCAATCAGGTATCTCCCACCAGCAGGGCACCGTCTCAATCAGGACAAGCTCTGTGCTTCCGATATGTTTGGTAGTGCAGTGCATGTAAGTGTAATTATGTATAAGTAAAGGATGAAGATACGACAAGGAAAAAGAAGGAAAGATCGCTTGCGGTTCGTATCCCGTTTGTTACGGGACTGCTCTGGCATTCGTCTGATAGAGAGGAAAACCACGGAAAACTACTGATCAGAGCAGCCGGCCGCTAGAATTCTTTTCCAGAGCGGTTGGATTCGACACAGCTAAGCTGTTTTGAAAAACCTGCCACCGTCGGGACTCGAGAAGCTCTACAGTGACATCAGTTTAGGCCCCGAGCCACGAAAGTCTGTCATTTATGTCCCTCTCTTTGCCGTTAAACATGGTCAGTTTTACGAATAACTGAATAACATAAATTTTTTTATGCTAAGACGCCACTAAGAGGCAGAATTAGGGTGCGAGAAAAAAATCATAAACTAGTGGTGCTAGAAATGGCACAGACTTTCCCGTATTAGTTTTCTATTTCCTATAATTTCGGCTAGCTATTCGAACTTGCCACATTTTTTTTGAAATTTTCTTAATTCTTCGATTTCGTAACAGGAGAATGCAAATATTATTTTAAGAATATTACAGAACAGTAAAACCTCGTCATAAATAGGTACTTAATGTGTAAATTCGATATTTGATGTTCTTTTTCACAGAAATTTCAATTTGATTTTCCGAAAAACATATTTTGAAGTAATTTTATGATCTTTAACTCACAAATACAATTGTGTTTACAAATTGGTGGAAATGTGCATATCACCGGCGTGAGAGGTCTTTCACAAAATTTACATTTATTACATTTGTGTATTTTTTTTAAAATACACTGAAATGAACTTTACGTCACATTGCAACAAGATTGCAATTAACACTATTCGTTCGAAATGTTTGAAGAAAAAATTTGGACCCGTGTTTGAGAAATGACGTTTGATCATTTCTGGAAATGTGGAGTTTTGATCTAGTTTTCACAGAAAACGGCAGAGTTTTCGAGAAACTTTATCTGACATTATTTAAAGCACATGTACTAATAAATACAGTAATGTGAACAAATTGCCGCTAATATAAATAATCACAACATAAGAGGTAAGTCAAAAAATACAATGTTTACTTTTTGAAAAAACACAGGATAGAGCAATATGGAGTTTATGTTTTCTTATAGAGTACATTTAGCACTATTCCTACCAAAAGTTTAAAGAAAAATATGGAGCCTTTTTTGAGAAAATCGTTTTTGTATTTGTTTAAAAATTGTACATATTGGAGGCAATTTTCCGCGAAAACTACTATCATTTTCAAAAAAATGTACAAAACCTTAATGAAAGAACTGACTATGGAGAACAAATGTTATTTGAATTAAACATCTCTTATCTTCAATTCTGTAGTTGTAGGAAGACACCGAAAAATATTCATACTTTTGAAATTTTCTTTGAAAAACTCTTAGTTTTCCGCGAAAATTGGACCTATGCCTATGCCACCCTTATTAGTGTATGTTAATCTATTCTTAAAAGAAATGTAAAGGAAAAAATTGGAGCCAGCTTCGAAGTTCTTACAAACTTCTATAGAATTTATCGGTAGAAAGAGTTTAATGACACCAACAAACAAGTAAATTTATTTTGTCATTCGTAACCACATTCTTTACTTCATAACCTATTTTTAAAGTCATTCATAACTATAGTAAATAATTGATGACCAAGTTTTGACTCTTGTGGGATCCCATAAGTAGATGTAAAGGGATAATACTGATACGTAAAATTATCAATAATTTTCAAGTAATTAGAAATTTTAAGGAAAATAAGACATACACCATTCTCTTATGCGTCACGCTATCCGACGACAAAATTTTATCAAAAACATTGAACCTAATTTTTTGCAAAATTTTTAATATGTCCCAGGACTTCATGTAATGTTCACTCCCAAAATTAAAATACCAGTTTCAAATTCCAGAGACCGTGACATCAGGCAGATCGATTGCGAATTATCAGTTTTGGAGATCACGCCAATGATATAAGGATACTCTCTTAAAAATTGTTTGAGCAAGGAAAATATGGAAATCACAGTGTACAAGCAGGATAAATAGGACACTATAACTTTAAATAGAACTGCGTTTTCTGTATTGGAGTTATTAGCAGTATTTAGTACATCGATGGACTCTCAAAATATGGTGGGCGCAAAACATGTGTACAAGCTACATGTCATGTATTTAAATTTCTCTAAATTAACTGCCGTTAAAAATATGCTACAGGGAGTTAAAAATTTGGAAATCAGAAAGTTTGAGATGATGAATTTAAGAAAAAGGAAAACAGTAATTAAAAACTCCGACGAATGTTTTGTCGTTCTCTTTCGATTAGCTTGTCCTATTATCGTTTTTAAGTTGTGACCCCTAAGATTACCACTGAATTATTATTGGCTGTACTGTCGTTAGCATTTTCAAGAGTCATACGCTCACGGACAACCTTTATCAAAGAACGTCACGGTTAATGCTAGAGCCATAGTCTACTATGACAAATTGCATTCTTGACTAAGATAATGCACTTCTAGTTTGGTGATAAATTAGATGGTGAATAACAAAAAAATCCATTTATAGGGATAGCTATGATGACCCTGTAAACTACTAACTCTGTGATATTATAACCCTTAAAACACATAAAGCAAAGGTTCTGGAAGGCCCTCCGCACGTCAGATCGATGGAATGTATTCCTTGGGATGATCCCCTTAATATTCAATAAACAGGTGTAATTTGTGATGTATCATTTTATTCTGCTTTCACAGTCTCATGGACTCCCACATCGTTCCTGTATGATATATCATTCTTCCGGATTTTTTTTGATTCGCTGATAACCAGTCAATCGTTTCTTATGTCCTTACCACAGCATTCTTCAGTCTATAGATTCAGCGGTTGTATCATCCTTCTAATAAATGATGTGATACTTTCTATTAACTGTTATAAGTAGTCATCAATATAACATAAAAACAAATAAAACTGTTTTAAATTCTAAAACTCTTGGTAAATCTTAAAGGAGCAAATTAGAAGCTCGAACTCGAAGCCCGTTTCTCATTTTGTAGATAATCCAACTGTTTTCAAATAAGCAGCTCTCTTACAGTTATAATTATTACTATTAAAATTATAACTATTCAATATTTATAAATTATAGAAACATCACATTTTTCGGAAATCTCTAATTCTTTTACACATTGCATTGCGATTGTTCTGGTAAGTTTCGTTGTCAATATTGAACTAGCTGAACGTTTTCGAAACTTTCGCATATATCATTCGAATTCTATTTTCTACTATACTATAGTACATATACATATAGTGCGTATAGTATAAGGAGGAAAAGTGTTGGAACCACCTCAACAATACGATCTCGAACTTAAGGTTCATAAATTCCGTGTTTAAGGTTTTTTAAGTAATCCACGTGTCAGTATTAAGGTCTAGTGTCCAGTCGAAGACGTTAAAGATTAATTCAGGTGGTGATAAAAAAATCGAAAGCGTCATGTATTATCTGAGGATATGAATAAGTTAAAGATATTTCATTTTTTTTAACATACATTAAATAATTTATGTAGTAATGTAATAAAATATTTTTATTTCCATCTGCATCCTCAATGCTTTTTACACTCTATTAAACATCTCTCTTAAAAAATTAAAGAAATTGCAATAAAAACTTGAAGAAAAAATAAAATACGATACTTTTATAAGATATTACGGAAATATTTACAATTATTATACGGAAATATTAACTATTTGATATTACGGAAATATTTACTATTTGATATTACCAACGAACGATAATTGTAGGATACCATGATTCCATTTTATAACTTGGACGACGACATGGAGAATACGAAATAATAACGATGCGATTGTAAAATTAATATTCTTTTCTTCTAGTGTTAATATATTTCATCCACTTTGGTTAGGTAAAGTAAAAAATTATGCCATTGTAATCAGTTTCGTAATGGAGAACTTTACCGCTCTAGTGTGGCAAAGTACTTCATTACCACAGTAGTGCGGTAAAGTAATGGCGGACTTTGCCACTCTTCCTTTAAAAATATTTTGAACATCTTTGTCTTGTATCCTACATTTTCCCATCAAAAACGCTGAGTAAACGTACTGATATCAATGTTTTCCTGGCTGTCCGGTGTATAATACCGGACACGCAGCACCGCGATGTCTCTGTACTGAGGAAGCCTGCGACTTGACAGACGTCGGCCTCACAGCCAACGACGCGGCGACATCCGGACAGCCAAGAAGACATGGACTCGAGCCGCGGAAGCTTACGTTTACAACTAAGTTATGTTGTTTTTACTTGTTCAATAGACCTAAAAAGGAATGACGGAACTTTGTTATTACCTAAATAAATTATTACCTCCTAAATACCTTTATTTACTTCTTATATTACTTACATTTCTAGATATTTTTGTGAACAGTATAGAAATACTTGTTTATCCTCGAGATTTCACTCTTCACTTTCAATGGGTGACATTCACTGGATTTAAATCATTTCTTTACTTAAAAATTGTTCAAAGGTTCTTTGCATGTTGTTTTAGTTACATACATAAGGAAATTAATTAATATATACATATAAAAATACATATATACCTATATAAATACATATTTAACTATATAAATACATATATACCTATATAAATACATATATACATACATAAATACATATATAAATACATATATATTATATAAATATACTTTTTGGTTAGATTTAGTAGAACGATACTATATTTCAAATTGTAAGGCGGCGAAGTATTCCTTGATCGCCGCGTGGATCGGTAGAGTCCGTGACCAACACGTCGTCATAGGGCATTTAACACGGAGCTGCGCAACTGATTAACTACGTATACTGTGCTATTAGAGTAACTCAATATATCTGCATCCCACAGTTATGCGCATTGTGCATGAACTGAAAGTTTTGAACGCCAGTCTTCGTTCGCTGACATTGAAGCACAAGTCGCGGGAACTTCAAAGGGGTACGCAAGTCACTTGGTCATTATGCCCAGGAAAATATTATTACACACTATGATTCAACACAAACTTTTTTTTTTAGTTTGGATACGCCACTTACTGCAACATAATAGGAAACTAATTAAGCACTTTCCGCACGCACATCGAAATCGCGCTCATTATCACTGTTTGTTTTGCTCTTAACTAATGCTGATAAATCTCCGGGATCTTGTTTTCCTCCCAGTGTCTGCTAGACCGCTCAGGTGATCTGATTACGCGATCAAAGAATATTGAAGTTGATAAACTAATAGACACCTAGACTTCACTAGTATCACTATCTTCACTAGTATTTATTAAACGGAAGGTATCAGTTCATCTTATTATGTAGGATATACTTACGTTTCATCGCACTTCATTAGTTGTTGTGTTGGCGCACTAGGTACACTGAGATACCTGAAAAGAGCACTTCCAAAAGAGTCAAAAATGTGAATTAATAATGAGCCCCTAATGATTCATATCTTCTTATAAAAATAGGTAAATCAGATGTTTGTAGTTATGTTTTCCCTTTAATTCATTCAATGAAATTGCTTCGGCGCTCGCGCTGTTTGATAAATCGCCCTCACTTTTTATAAGAATTTCTGTTACATGGAACAGCATTGTATTGACATGCACTTCCACAAGCACACTCGCTTTAACAAAAATACATTTGTACTACAGTTCGCCATGAACAATTGCAAATATAATTAAACGCCTCCTTAGTAAGCGTGACACAACAAACTTCCGATCAACCGAAACCCTTATGTATACTTTACCGAGTTCAATTTCACAGTTCACAATTTTGTGACGTAAATGCTTGAAAGTAATAAAACAACAACAAAAATGAGTTTAGTATTCTTTGTTTTCACACTCACGTTAACATAATATATACACCAACTACGTTATATAAATGAATATAGTGTATAAAACAATTGTTCTGTTAGATACGTGCGTACTACCTTACTCAATCACAGGTAAGTGGGCAATTGACCACAAATAACGCCTCAACGTAATCAATGTCTGCTCGTGCCCACTATCACTTAACACGACCGAAATAATAACCGCTGTGCAAAGCCCTCCTAGAGAGGCTAGGAGATACACAATCGACGTGTGAATATACATATCACCCAATACAGGAAGAGATATTCATTGTTCTACACTACATCGGTTTCTCTTTATTAATTTTTTAGATAACTGTAGACATGTGTAGTGTTTTTTACGAGTAGGTTGAGTGAGGCTTCAGAGCGAGAAGAAGATAAAAGTCGCTCTACAGCGATATCATAAGGAAAAGTTGCTAAAAATGAAATGCAATCATTCCGGTATTCTTTTTCCGTTTCCACAGGATGTCACACAGGAGTTCCAATTTAAAGCTTTTACTTATTCTGTCTTCTTCTGTCTTTACTTCCGATGTCTTCTTCACTTTCATTTATTTTTCCT
Organism: Gryllus bimaculatus; assembly: GCA_017312745.1. Taxonomy (NCBI): domain Eukaryota; kingdom Metazoa; phylum Arthropoda; class Insecta; order Orthoptera; family Gryllidae; genus Gryllus; species Gryllus bimaculatus. Next base: position 1,911,127 of record BOPP01000217.1, read on the forward strand.
TCTGCACATTTGTTTCCTTCATTTTCATAACTATGCATTCCCATTTCTGTACAGGCAATGTTCAGACCCTACCCGTCATAATGATCGAGGTTTTTCTGGGTTTATTCAATAGCTTTATGTGTAAGCAGGGAGGGTTCCTTGTTTGCACTCCATCATATATGGCCCCCCTCTATCTTAAATGTTTCAACCCGTGTCGCGTATACTATTTTTTATCACGCCATGAGCGAAACGCAATGCGGAAATGGTAAAGGAATATAAATTAGGTATCAAATAACTAGAAATACCTTACTTGTACAAAAGTAAATAGTTTCAAGCCAGTGACGTAACAATATTGTTTGTAAATAATAAACAATAAAATAAGTCAAGACGAAAGACAATTGCGAATCGTAACAGATGTTTCGCACACGCTTCGCGATGTTTCTCACACTATGAAAAATTTAGCTGTTTCGCACAGCAAGCACGAGGAATCGCGTTTCGCGTACGGTGTGTTAAAAACTAGTTTAAAAATTTATTTCATGTCAAAACACGTAAAACTGTGATTTTTTTAAATTTATTTATTTAACTCAAAATTGCCGAGAAACGTTCGTTTCTTTCTCAGAAAGAAAAATATGCGAAACAATTATATTTACGTTTCTCTCGTCTAAGAGAACAAGACAAATGTTTTGTACGTCGCCGAGTACTCCAGCATGAGATAAACTCTGTTAAAGCCACATGTTTTCAGAGCCAATCCAAGACAACGCGGCATAAGGAGAATGGAAAGGAACAGGGGATGGGGGCGACCAGACTCGGCCAACGAGCGTGAAAGACTTCCAATATGCTATGTTGAATGTCTCGATTGGTTCTGGGCACGTTATCAGCTGTCGTTAGACTCGTAAGTGTAGTACGTTTTTATCGCCGACTGTGGCGGTGATATTCCCTCGGTGGATGGCGAGATCTGGCGCCGACATACCCATCGTTTTCCCAACCAGGTATCTCCCACCAGAGGGGCACCCCTCCAGCCGAGACAAGTCGTAAGCTACCAACTGGTATCTAGTTATGTGCGGTAGTGTAGTACATGTAAGTGTGTGTAAGTAAAGGGGGATGATAGGACAAGGAAGAGGAACGAAAGATCACGCGCGATTCATGGCCCGTTTGTTAATGTACTGCTTCGGCATTCGCCTGGTTTTGATGGGAGAAACCACGGAAAACTACCGATCAGAGCAGCCGTCCTCTAGAACTCTCCTTCGGACAGCGCCTGAACTCGATCTAGCTATGTAGCTCGAAACTTCTGCCACTGTTGGGACTCGAAACCTAAGATTTCCCATTCAGACGCATTATAGTGACAACAACTGATGCGCGGAGCTACCTACGCCTATTTGAACGTCTCGATATGGAGTGGAGGCCCAGAGACGATGTTGAATTGGACATTCGAATGCATAGAGTGACATTCGTTTCATCTTCGGTGCAATCTTGGGATACTTTTGGATTACAACAAAGATAAAAGTAGTCTATTCTATGCATTCGGATATTTAGCTCGACATCGTCTCTATGCCTCCACTCCATGTCGAGTCCTTCAACATAATATTTTGATGAGACTACATTGGATCCTCCAATGCTCAATGGTCCAGAGGCAACTGCTCTGATGGAATTTCGTGATTTTCTACGATGAATTCCAGTCAGATGTCGTAGTAACACCCTACAAAACTTCTCATACCCCATATGGACTTCATTTTACTTTCTCATATGCGTACATGTATACAGAGTAATATACGTTTTTTCTGCGGAAAATCGATTTCGAGATTTCAACGAAAAACACGTTTGGGGTCCCCTGATGACGAAAAAGTGGTGTTTACTTTCTCACCATTATGAAGGAACTTCTTAAGAAGCGAAATTTATGTAATCGTGCTCCAGAAAACGGCGAATTTTCTCCAGAAAAACTTATTGCCGGGATTTGGCACCGGAACTAGTGGTGCTACAACAGAACATACTTTCCCGCAATATTACAATGTTATCGTTGTGTACAACGTGGCCCCTATATGTTTCATTAATTTCAAACGGAGATTACACTAGTTTAACAAAAAAATGTACCTAGTCATTTTTAAAGAGCTAAATTTGTACAACAGACTTTGTCTTCATCTGCGAAGGTTTGAATATTTTTTACAATTTTCGAAAAAAACAACTAGCAATACCCGACAATGGGACTTGCACCACATTCTTACCGTCCCTTTTAACATATGTAGAGAAAATTTAAAGAAAAAATTTAAGAAATTTTTGAGGAAAAAATGCGTAAATTTCAAAACCAAATTACATGAAAACTACTAGTTTTGTTTTCAAAAACATTTACGTGACCATTTTTAAAGAGCCAATTTAGTACAACAGAATTTGTCCGGGGCAAAATTGTATATCTTTAATTTTGTAGTTTTATTTATTTATTTATTTTTACAATTTTCGAAACCCTGAGCGATATTCAAAACTGGACTAGCTCCATATTTTACCGTCTCTTAATCAAGCGCGAATTACGCAAAAGCTAGTCACTTTTTCAAAAAGTGTATATGAACTTTTTTAAAGAGCTATTTTTGTACAACCTACTTTGGGGAAAAATCTTTATCTTGAATGTTGAATGTTGTTAGTTTTAAAAATTGTTTTTTGGAAATTTCTAAAAATCATCAACGAAAATTAGACCTGCACCATTCTCTTAATCATTCCTTCAGAACGTCCAAGTAACGCAAACGTCCAACAACCAAATTTGACCAAAATAATTGGAGCAATACCTTTTTATAAAGTTTGAAAATGTCCGAGGAGTTTCATGTAAAGTATCCACCACAACAAAATATCAGTTTCCAATTACAGGGGCTGTTACATAAGCCAGAACGATTGGAGAATATCAATTTTGGAGAAAATTGGCTCAACGGTTTATGCAGTAGCGTAGTGCACTGACAGATGGGCTTTATTGCATTTATGCGTACATTTGATTAAAATGTTGTCGTATAAAGTTTCTCGAAAACTAAAAGGTTTTCTGTTTTAATAAGCACAAATTTCCGCAATTTTAAAAACACTCAAACGACATTTTTTTCAAAAACGGCTCCACATTTTTTCTCCAAACTGATGGCACTGGTTAAGATGGCACAAAATTTAGCAGTGTGCTTTTTTTTTTCCAAAATTACACAATTGTAATTTTTTTGAAATATCTCTTATGGCCTCAATATGCACATTTCCAGAGATTTGCATACATTATTGCATTTGTGAGTAAAAGTTATTCAAATGACTTCCAATAAAGTTTTTCTAACTCTCAAAGATTTCTATGAAAAAGATTTTTAAATTTCGCATTTACACAAAAGCTTAAAGCTTATTTTCTTAAAAACATATCCAATTTTTTTAACCTAAATTTCTATTTAGATCGGGGTTTAACTCTTCTTTAATATTCTAAAAGTAATATTTCGAATCTACTATTAGGAGTCTGAAAAATATCGAAAATTATTTCAAAAGTAGTTTGCATGGCGATAAATGGCAGTTGCAAATGATTATGGCAAGACGGAGAAGCTACTGCAGGCCAAAGATATTAAAGAGGGAACTCCTAGAAAATCTGCCGCGATTCTCCTTTCCGGACAACAAATTCTATTTGCGTCGACTGTGATTTTCGAGGCACCCAGATAAAACACGAGGCCTTGGATGGAAAATTCTCAGAGGCTCATAATTTCAATAAAAGTGTTTACCCTATCCTATTCATTATTCATACGGCATACATTTCTCCATGTAACTGAAATATCTTGAAGCGGTTGATTTTAATTCGAAGTAAATACATTTTTCTTGGATTTTTAATTTAAAAAACCTCAGGGCCTCAATTAAGTCAGGGCCCTGGCAAGTTGCCCCTCTTTCGGGCACCCTTCGGAGTTTTAGCCCAAGTCATCGGAGGGAGAAGGGCAGTGATCTAACCACATCCAAGGGTCGCCTGGACTATCAATTCTGCGAGTCTGAAAGCCAGTCTGCAAGCCAGTCTGAAACCTTTAAGGTTTATTCATAGAAAATCCCAACGAATAAATAAATACAAATGCTTACTTCCGCCTGTATGTTTTCAGTTGTTCTCCGCAAGGCAGGGAACTAACTGGAATAAGTCGAGCGCATCCACTTGCCGTGAAATTCCGAAGGCCAATCAATATCGCACGCCAAAAGCCCCGGCAGGCGGTATCTAGCCCCGCGGTGACTGCACAGGCGGGCAGAGAGATTAGCAGCGGTCGCATGGCGCGGAGGGTCCCTCCGTGCCGCGCCGCGGCCCCCCATGCCCTCCGCGCCCCGCCAAGGTACCTGCTTCCCAGCGCGGCGGCGACACTAGCGATAGACCACTGTCGTTAGGCGTCTCCCGTGCTGCTAGACCCAACTGC
>BOPP01000217.1:1917398-1966981 GCA_017312745.1 Gryllus bimaculatus
GACGAGGCGATAGACCACTGTCGTTAGGCGTCTCCCGTACTGCTAGACCCGATTGCAACGAGACGATAGACCACTGTCGTTAGGCATCTCCCGCGCTCTAGACCCAACTCCGACGAGGCGATATACCAATGACGTAGGCGTCTGGCGGCCTACTAGACCGGACTGCGACGAGGCGATTAGACACCTCAGTCTTTTCTGACTACCGCTTGCACCTCTTCTTCCGAAGATCACAACCCTGCTTCGTTCCGTACGTCACATAGTTAAACTAGTAGAGCCAGAATAACACACACTTTTTCGCACAATATCTAACTTTTGATATTTTCGAAAATTTAAAGTGCAATGAAAATTAGGCCCGGAACATTTTCATAAGAACTCTTAAGGAAAATATTTAACGAAAAAATCATGGCCGATTTTCAGGATACTTTTTAAATTTTCCATTAATATCAACAGAAGAAAATGCGAAAACGAATCTTTTTAACCAAAAATTGTGCATGACCTTATTCATTTGAACCTATTTTACTACCCCGTGTTAGGCGCGCATGGGTCTCGTGAATCCTTTGCGTCTTAAGAACTCATTATCCTGAGTTGTCGCTGAACTGTACAAGATCTGGTGACATCCTGTGTCGATCGATTTTGCATTCGGTGGCAGGGTTACCAACAAATAATCTGAGACGGGATAGGCTCCGTGTGTGAAGCAGAAGCTTCGTGGCAAGTGTGCCACGCGTGGGATTGCCAGAACAATTGCGCCTATGGTGTCACATTCAGTCGCAGAAAGATCTGGACCCGTTGCGTTTTAGCTATTGTGCTTTAGCTTCTTAAAAAAATTGTTGCGTCTCTGCCACTACACAACGCATCACTGAACCCTTGCTGGGCTTGGGGTAACTCTTCGTTAAGATTTTCGTGTCAAATCTCATCAGTTTGCAGTCAGCGCCTTTATCCTTTCAGCCAGGGGCTCGGCTCCGTTAGTAAATGAGGGTTTCCAGACGGCCACCCACCTAGGAATCCGCGGTTTCTAGAATTGCTTAACTTCCGTGATTTCACGGAGCGTAATTAATTAATTCGGCTAACAACGCCTGCTTACATGCAACTTACTTAAGATAGACCCTGTCCAAGGGCAAAAGCCTATATTTGTCTGCAGTAATTAAAGTATCCCTAATGACACGTATATAAATTCCCGCCCCTCTAGGGATAGTGGAGAATGGAAATCTGTAAAAAAAGATTAAATGTGTGCTTCCTGTGATTGTTAATGTTAGAATATACCCTTACATAGTACGTGTTTAATTAGATTGGAATATATTGTTTAATGTTATGTCTTAAATTGAATGTGTTAGAATGAACCCTGACATATTCTCAATTTGAAAAGATGTTCTGATCTGAAAATGGTATTCGAGGTACAATTATAGCACTATACCTTCAAAAAGTTTGACGACAAAATTTGAGCCGTTTTTGAGAAAACGGCGTTTAAGCGTTTCTGATAATGCGAAATTTTGAGCTAGTTTTCACAGAAAATGGTTGTTTTCGAAAAACTCTAAATTACATTATTTAAATCACATGTACTCATAAATATTCTAATAATGTGAACAAATCGCCGCTAATATTAACGACGTGAAAGACACCTAAGAAAATTAAATTTTTGTAAGTTTTGAAAAAACAAAAGAATTGCAAAATATAGCGTTTATGCATGCCAAAAGTTTAAAGGAAAAGTTTGTGGCGGTTTTTGATAAAATCTTGATTTTCTAAATTCTTAAAATTGCAAATATTGCATTCAATATTGCGCGAAGACCACTAAAAGTTAAAAAAAAGACCTTAATGAAAGAACTAACTATGGACAACAAATTTAATTTGAAGTAAAAGTCTATGTCTTGAATTTTGTAGTAGTAGGAAGGCTAAAAAAATTAATACTTTTGAAATATTCTAAAATTCAGCGTTAACCGTAAAAATCAGACCTATGCCACTTTTATAAGTGTATTTTTCTATATTCGTATAAGAAATTTAAAGAAAAAATTGGGAGCCATTTCTGAGAAAATTTTGAAAATGCCCGAAGAACTTCATGTAAAGTACCCCCAAATTTTAAAGAATGTTATTCAAAATCTCTAAGCTTCGACTCGAGTCTCGAGGACAGGAGTTTTTCCAATTGGGAAAAATCCTACGTATGGTTTAGGCGCTAGTGATGTTCACAGACGGACGGGCAGAGAGACATTTTGCTGTCAATTGATTTTTCAGTATCAAGAACCCACAAAACATGGATTCTGGCTAAACCATATGTAAGATGCTTTTTTCTTAATTTAGCAACTGGATTTGGAACTGGGCCTGCAATGACGTTTTTTTGCTGAAAATCCGCCGTTTTGTCGCGTAGCATTACATAATTTTGCTGTACCACGTATATTACTCCGTATATACGTACGTATACGGGAAAGTAAAAACAATGTACAATGCCCAAATATATTTGAAATTCCCGACCTACGTAGAATATATGAGGAAGAAATAGGACTACACCTTTGTTTCAGAAGTTGAAGTAGATTTTAACCATTTTTTGATTCACCTTCACAGTATGACTAAAGTAGAGATTATATTTTTTAGAACAATCCAAAATTACATTAAAATTCTCTCTCGAGTGAGCCAAGTGCATCTTTGCCGACGTTGAACTTACTGTAGTTGAATGAAGTTGAATTTATTCCCATTCATAGAGGGAATCCACACCCACTCGAAATACTTTCTGGGACCGCCCTTGACTTTCGGTTAGTACATCTAAACAAAGACAGTGAAATGTGTCTCTTTTCGGCGATGGTTTGCCCACACCAATGCAATAAACATGCAAAAATAAACATTAGAGATGGTTGCGAGAAAATTTACGAATGAAAGCATCACAATTGTTTAAACTCTGAGTCAAGTAATGTGATTAAAAGTATATTCATAAAAAAATCAGTCGTTCAGATGAGATCGCTGAGATCGTTGAGTAGTGCCGTAGCAATCTCGGACTGAAGGATCGCGAGCTCGAGTCTCGCCTCGGCATGGTTGCAATTGTGTTCGTCCCTCACCATCACCATATCATATCATATCATATCATGCAGTTAACCATATCGTTAAAATGTAGTCGCTAATGACCTAGCTGTTGATGCGAACTTCATTTTTTTAAACATTCTAAAGTAAAATACTTTTCTATGATTTCTTGAAATAAATATTTTTGCAAAATGTCTGTTAAGGTCCGATATGCTTAAATTTTTTTATTGTTTTGCTATCACATTAGAAGTGAGAAAAAACACGAAGCAACTATACAATGTTTATTTCCTCATTCTGATTACAAGAAGAGATACAAACGAAAGCCTGTAAGACATACTTGTTTGATATTTCTTGAAGGTAATGCATTTCCAATATATCATTTTTGAAAATACATTTAAAGGAATTGTTTATCGAGAATCTTCATTATCAAGATCATTTCAGAGCTGAAAAAAGCACAATATTTTCACTTTCTTGCCCTTATTAACGTAAGAAGAGTAAAAAAAATGTAATCGTGCGTCGAAAAACGACGAATTTTCGACACAAAGTATCTTATTGCCGGGCCCTGGTAACGAACAGGTGGATACGTCCAATCACTAAATATAGGAAAAAATTCCTCTCACACGTAGTGTAGCCAGAAACTATGATTTGTGCATCCTTCATACTGAAAAATCGATTGACGGCAAAACGTTTTTCCGTCCGTCTGTGCACAACGCTAGCGCATAAACTGTTCAGCCGATTTTCTCCAAAATTGATATTCTCCATTCGGTTTTGCTGATCTCGTGGCCCGTGAAATTTAAAACCGATATTTTAATTTTTGGGGGTACTTTACATGAAGCCCCACTGTCATTTTCATTTTTTTTTAAAAAAAAGAGGCTCTACATTTCCTTATTAAATTTTGTTGTTGAATAGTGCAAAGGACGTTTTGGAGAATGGTGCAGGTCTCATTTTCGTTAAAATCCTTGCTTTTTCGAAAATTGCAAAAAAAGTATAATTATAACTATAATATTAACGATAGAGGTTTTTGCCTCTGTTGTACTAAATTAGCTCTTTAAAAAAGGTCATGTACAATTTTTTGAAGAAACGAGTAGTTTTTGCGTAATTTGAAATTTACGATTTGTTTCTCAAAATATTTTTAAAAACTTTTTTCCACATATGTCATAAGGGACGATAAAAAATAGTGCCAGTCCCATTTTTGGGTATTGTTCGGTATTTTTCAAAATTTCAAAAATATATTCAAAACAAAAAAATTGAATATAGTGATTTTGCGGCATAAAAAGTCAGATGTACAAAACTATCTATTTAAAAAAGTCATGTAAATTGTTTTGTAAATGTTAGTAGTTTTCATGTAATTTCTGTTTGAAATTAATGAAACATACTCGTATATTCGTACATGACGATAACATTGTAATATTGCGAAAAAGTATGTGCTCTTGTAGCACCACTAGTATTATTATGACAACAAATTATCACACGAAATTTGAAATGAGTGCAAAAGATAGTGTGATTAACGTAAACAAACCGCTTATAAGTCGAGAGAAAATTACAGATTTCAAATGAACTTTTCAAATGTCATGTGTACATTCTGGTTATTATATCACACACCAACGAGTTAATATATTATACATTTGTTGGTTAATAATTTTGGCAGATAGTTTTCGAACTTCTTGCAAAATTAACATTTGTTTTTACTAAACGTTTTGTGAAATTATGAATTTTAAATTGGCTGGTGGCTAAAACAACACACAAGTTCTCGTTATATTGGTAATGGTTACGAAATATTATAATATTTCCACTTCCCTCCAAATAACACTTTAGCCACTACTTGAAAAATTCATAGCAAAACAAAGCGCAAGATGATAGAAAAAATACATTGAACATTCATGAGTTCAAATGAAAGTAGCTTTCTGTGTTCGAATTCGGTGGATTATGTTTTATTCTGACAAAAATATCAAAGAATTAGTGGCGTTACGGATGCCACAGACTTTCTCTTGATAGTTTTCTTTTCTCTTTAGTCTGAGCTAGCTATTGGGTTTGCACCAAACTCTTTCCAAATGGCATCTACTGACCCTAAAATACTTTTTAAACATTGTCTCAATTTTGCGGTTTCGCAATAGTAGAATTGAAATTTGGGTTTAGAAATATATACAAGTATGTAAATTCTCATTGAAAAAATTGTAACCGTTTGAAGAAAACGTTTGAGAATTTTTGAAAATGCGTTTGTAAGAACTGTGATTTGTAATACAATGTGTACAATGTGGTCCAAAAAATTACAAATTCTGCAATTTTCGAAAATTTTAAGGCTTAACAGCGATCATCGGATATTTGGCATCTTTATAAATGTATTTCACTCAATTCTTACAAGAAATTTATAGGAAACTTTGACGCCATATGTGAAAAAAAAATTAAATGTTCCAAGGACGTTATGTACTCCCAAAATTCAAAGAAATATTTTTAAATTCGCACGTATCGTGCCAGATCGACGCGGAATATTCATTTTGGCAAACATTTTACGATTATTTTAGGCGATAGTGTTGTAGAGGCGGCCAGGCGGGTATATGAAAAAAACTAGTCACGTTAAACAGCACATGCTTTCTCACATTATTGGAAAGAGTTACGTAAACTAATACTAAAATATTGCACTTTCTCCGCTACTAATATCTCGTCTCACTTGAAAACGTCTTACTTGAAAACGCCCAATTCAACCAATTCAGAGCGCCTGTGATGTAGTCATTTCGATATGAGGAGCTATCATTTCCTACTTATACAAATTAGTGCAGTCAATGAGGACTCTCTGCAACTGCTCTTTGCAAAAGGTGAGGCAGAAGTTCTTTTTTTTAATTTTTCAATAGAGATCCAAAAATACATTAGGAACCTTTCGTCATTTTAGTGAACTTCAGAATAAAAAGAAAAAAATAGTAAAATTTTAAAACCTCGTGGCTCTCTTCGCTAAATTAATAATTTATTCTGATTTTGTTTCACCTGCAATTATTTAATTATATTATCATAGTTGTTTGAGAACGAGTTTAATTTAGTCGTTGAATTCATGGTCATTTTCACTATTATTCTATCTATGTACTTTCTTTCCACTGCTAGAATCTGTTGGTCATTGAATTCTATTTGGATGGGTGAAAACCAGAACGGTATAAGTGACAGTTTAAAAATTCTGAGAAGTCTGTGTAAGCCAATATATCTGTTAAGTCGTGATGTTTTGTTTCATCATTAAAACCACGAAAATACATTGCCACAGAAATATAGCCTGAAATGTTTCTATGATTCCCAGTTATTCTATACACAGGTTAGGTATACTTTGACGCACGTACTTTTACTTTTATGTATACGTGCGTACATACTGGGTAAAATACTTACTATAAAGAAAGTTATGTAATGCTGCGGAAAATCGATTTCGAGATTTCAACGGAAATACACGTTTGGGGTCCCCTAGTACCGAACAAATTGTTGTTTTTTTTTCAAAATCTCGGTCCGTCTGTCTGTCTGTCCGTCCGTCAGTTCGTCTATCTGTTCATCAGCCCGTCTCTGCCTGTTCGTCAGTCCCTCTGTCTGTCTGTCCTTCAGTCTGTCCGTCAGCCTGCCCGTCAGTGTGTCCGTCAGTGTGTCCGTCAGTGTGTCCGTCAGTGTGTCCGTCAGTGTGTCCGTCAGTGTGTCTGTCAGTGTATCCGTCAGTGTATCCGTCCGTCTCTCTGTCCGTCCACCTGTCAGTCCGTGAACACCACAAGCGTCTAAACCATACGTACGATATTTTACAAAATGGATATTACCCGAACGATATGGCTGGATATTCACTGGAGGCGTCGCGAGTTTGCAAAACGTTCTTCAAAATTTGCGGGTACTTTACATGAAGCCCCTGACATTTTCAAAAATTTCTCATATACTACTCCACTTTTTTTCGTTATATTCTTATAAGAATAGAGTAAAATGCACTTATAAAAGTGGCAAAGGTCAGATTTTCACGGTTATCTCTGAATTTTCGAAAACTGTACAAGTTTGAATTTTTTCCGCGTTTTTCTAGAACTACAAAATTGAAGAGAGCGGTTTTTCCTTCATATAAAACTAATTGTTCAGCGTGAGTTCTTTCATTAAATTCATGTACATTTTAAAAAACTTTTAATATTTTTCGCCAATATTGCATGCCAAATTTGCAATTTTAAACAATTACAAAAAACTGATTTTATCAAAAAAGGTTCAAAATGTTTTCTATGTTGCTATGGGTAGGGATAGCTGTAAAAGCACTCCATAAGATGACATTAACGCCACATTGCTATATCCTTTTGAATTTTTAACAATCATAAAAACAATTTTTTACTCCTCTTTACGTTGTTAATATTTATATTAGCGGCAATTTGTTCACATTATAATATTTATGAGTACATCCATTTTAAATAATGTCATATTCTTTCACGTTTCTGGAAAACTCAACCCTTTTCTGTGAAAACTAGCTCAAAATCCCACATTTTCAGAAAAGCTCAAATGTCATTTTCTCAAAAACGGCTTCAATTTTATTTCAAATTTTCCGAACAAATATATGTAATTGAACTCTTAATATGACGTAAAGTTCATTTCATGGTATTTTTTGTTTCTTCTAAAATTACACAAATGTAATTTATTTTAAAGATCTCTTATGATGTTAATATGCACATTTACAGCGATTTGTGAACACTATTGTATATGTGAGTTAAAATACTTCACATGACTTCTAAGGAACATTTTCGACAACTTAAAAAAGTTCTGTCAAAAAGAGTTTCAAATTTCGAATTTACAGCAGGGCTTAAACGACGTTTTCTTAAAACGGCTACAATTTTTTTAAAAGAAAATTTCCATTTATGATGTTTTACTGTTCTTCAATATTTTTAAAATAATATTTCCCTTCTAGTAAGAAGAAACAGAAAAAATAGAATTAAAAAAAAAGTATTTTGGGCGGCGATGATGTGTTGGTAAGAGTATGTGGCAAGTTCGTATAGTGAAGCATCGTCAAATAGTTTGTGGTTTTGTGTGGTGCAAAATATTAAGTTAGCGAAATTTTGTCTTGCACCTCAAGATAAAAAGTACCGACAATGTATCATTTGCACAGCATAACTTGTCGACCGAGAGCCAGTTCTTCCAGTTGCAATGAATTTCGCAGCAGTTTTTTTTCTTTCGTTTTCTTCTCGGAATCCCTGGTGAAGTGTGTAACATTTAATATCATCTGATTCATCAAAAAAATTACTACTTATTGAATAAAAGACAGGTGCTAAAACAGCCCTTCTCGCCTTTACTAATAGAGACCGGAATAATATGTAGTCAAAATGTGTACATAAATATGTAATGAAAACAGAGACTCTGTAATAAATATGTCAAATCAGATATAATGTAAAATATTAAAATACACTGATTATAAAACACATTTACCTAATATAAAATTATATTTCCCAAAAATTTCCGAAACAATTTAAAAAAATAATACAAACGTTTCAATAATTATTTGGGGACCACCAGTTAATGCATATTTTTCACCATACAATTTTCCTGTCAGTAATAAAAGTTTCGTCTAGTGTTATCCAGGACGGTAGTTTAGCAGCCAGACTAGACGCAATAGAAGCCATCGTACAAACTGGCGATATCTACGACCAGCAATCACTGCAGCGAGCAGCATTCTTATCAAAGTGTTACACATTGGCGATCGCCAAAGTTTCTCGGAACTTAATGTTAAACATCTCGGCGTCAGTGGCACTTTTTACCCCGAAAGATGAAAATGTGTCAATGAAGCGCACTCGTCACAGACAACTATAGCAGGCGCGCCACACTGTAAGAACATCTTGGTTCGACAGTTCCCAGAACCATTCTAGGAAAAATCCGATTAAAAAAATACATATTTTCATCAAAAATATCAATAACAGAGCAAAATTCATAAAATAAAAACTATTTTGTGAAAATAGCAAAATTAGTAAAATATGTAATACAGTAAAAATATACAACGGAAACGTTTGTTGTTGTGTTAGAACGGCGACAATTCGCCAAGATTACAGTTTTGAAAACGGTAAGTAAAAAGGCAAAAAAATGTAATTACATAAAAATCCGGTGTCTACTAATAGTTATATAATACTATTTATCCCACAATTTCTCACCGGATTAACACAACTCAATCATTTTTTGTAAAGCTCATTACCAGGGTTGGGAAAAATACTTTAAATTTAGTATTTAAATATATCACCAAAATACTTTATAAATAAGTATTTAAATACATACAGAATATACATTAGGAGTTAATGTCCAAAAACATACGTGTTTCAAATCTTCAAAATACTGGAAATATGTAATAATTTTGTATATTTTTATTGCAACAAAATATTGTAATAATCAATTACAGTAAATTAGTAATTGCCATTCATACAAATTTCTAAAAATAAACTATTGTGATGTATTGTAGCAATATGATAAACATTTTCAAATATAAAATATCGAAAATATGTCTACAACAAAGAAATGGAATTTCCTAATAACACAAGTAATGTTTGAAACAAATCATCAGACAATAAACATCTAGTTGGTGAATGTATAAAACCTGGAAAGGAAAACATTCAACTGGTGTAGATGAACATAGAATTATGTTATAACGAATAAACTAGGAATTCTTTTATTTTTCTCTGAGAAGTGTCTAGCATTTTTGATGATTTAGATTTATCATTTAAAAATGAAGAGAATCCAAAATCAGTAGCTGAAAGGAACTTTTACTTTCTTGTATACATACGAATATACCTGGTAATATACGTGGTGTTGGTAATGCTGCGGAAAATCGATTTCGATATTTCAACGGAAATACACGTTTTTATTTTCAATATCGAAAAAGTGGAATTGAACAAGTTCGAAAAAATGTGAACTTTTCAATATTTGTAATTTTTAATGTTTTCATGAAAATCGAACCAATTTGCATGCTGTATTCAAGCAGAGAATGTTTCTAAAAAATCTAGAGCAGCTTTTTAGAAATATTGTTCATATGTTTTTAATTTAACTATTTCACTCAAAATTACGCAAAAAATGTATAGTTTTAAATAATTGTTCCTGATATTATTTGAAGGTCTTCTTTTGAAGCACATTTTTTTACGAATGTCCTTCTTTAATAATAAGAATGTATGAGGACGTCAAAAACATTTTAAATTTTCGACATTTCGGAGGCTTTAATGAAAACGGGAACTTTTCATCCTGTTGTTATAAGCGTGCTTTGATCTATTCGATGCAAAACAATCACAGAATAAATTTGGGTCACCTGAATATCACTTCTCGTAAGTATGAACTCGGATAAAGAGCAAGAGAAAAACAGACGACAATAAGTAGAATTTACCGAAGGGTGAAGAAGAAAGAAGTAGAAAATGAATAAAAGGAGGAGATAATTCTGCTCGCTAATTCTGTTTGCTCCGTGGTTCTTTCACAAAATATGTGTACTGCGCATTGTTATTTCTCCCGACAAAATGGGACCCTCGCATCTCGTTCTTTAGGAGAACCACGAGTACTCGAAGATGAATAAGTTCATGCACCACGTACCCTTCCCATGTCCTCCGCTGCAGCGCCTTGTCCCTCAAGGCAACGTCGCCCACGAGGGGATATCTCTCTTCCTCCTTCGGTATCGCGGCGACGGCGGTCACGGCGATGGTTGCTTTTGTGCATAAAGAGCGATATCGGGGCCGAAGGCGGGGGGAGGGGGCAGCGAGTGGGCACTTGGATCGAATCTCCCAAGACCCCCTCCGGGGCGCCGATAGACGGACTGCAGGGCTGATCAGGCGCGTGGGCGGACCGCCTCTCTCCCCCGCGGACGCCGCCCGCCGCTAATAAAACCAGCCGTTCCCTCGCACACGCTCATACCCTGGACGGCGGACGACCTCTGGCAACATGGCCTCCGCGCATCCAGCGGCCTTCCTGGCCGTCCTCGTAGCCTGCGCCATCTCGGCGGCGGCTCAGTCCAACACCTCCGTCGCCGCATCTAGCCAGGTGTCCGTCTCCATCGACGTTGCCGCCAGCGTCCAAATCGTCTCGGCGGCTCTCTCCGACGGCGCACCGGCGCTGCAAGCGGCGCGCGAAGGCGTGGCTGCGGCGGCCGCCCAGCTCCTCCAGCTGGGAGACTCCGGGCGCGACCAGGACGCGTGTCTCGGCCACGACCTGCTGGAGCACCTGCAAGGGGAGGCGCTTCTCGCCGCGGGCCTCGTCAACGGCAGTTCCCGGCCCGCGCTGCAGCGGCTGGTGGGCGAGCTCAAACACCAGCAGGGCGACGTGCAGGAGGCCCTGCAGCAGACGCAGAGCGACCCGGCGTGCCAGCAGCTGGACGCACGGCTCAACGACGTGGAGGCCAACGTCAGCGCGGCTTTGGACGCCGTGCTGCAGGCAATCAGCAGCGCGGAC
The DNA here is from genome assembly GCA_017312745.1 of Gryllus bimaculatus. Taxonomy (NCBI): domain Eukaryota; kingdom Metazoa; phylum Arthropoda; class Insecta; order Orthoptera; family Gryllidae; genus Gryllus; species Gryllus bimaculatus. The sequence continues at coordinate 1,928,784 of BOPP01000217.1, forward strand.
GGCGCCGCTCAGAAGGTGGCAGAGCAAGTCAACGCCACCGTCTACGAACAGGTAGATAGCCTGACTCAGAACTGCGAACAGCTTATAGAGGAAGGGCAGCGGGTCGTTCAGAAGCTATCAAGCGGTGATGTAAAGGTTAGTTCAGAAGTCGCTGACGCTCTAAGAAAGGCGGCTGAGACTGCCATTGCAGCCGGAAAAGATGGTGAACGGCAGATCGACATTATTGCGTCGGATTGGAACAAATCACTCGATACTCTACAGCAGCAAATTAGATTGCTCATTACGGCAAATTTTGACGCATCACAAAATACGAACAGTACCCAAATAGCTATGGAAATTGTGATGAGTTTAGAGAGCTTCCTATCAGCACTGTCGTTCAAACTAAAAACAGAAGTCGAATACATAGAATATTTTGTATTCACGTACAGGAAAGGACTTGAAATACAAACAGAAATTGCTTTTCAACTACTAAATATCCAAGAAAGCAACACTACATTGAAATTGAACGAAACAGTTAACGAAATATTACAACTGAAACAAGAAGTATTCAGAAATGTGTCGGTATTACTAAACCAAATGTTACAGTTTTCCAATGAAATAAGTAAACTCAATAATACAAGTTTCAAGAATATTTTACAAATAATATTTGAAGAAGCGGAAACAATTAAGATCTGTATTCAGAACGAAAATATTCAATTGACAATAAACGTATTACTGCAAGTGCAAACGTATATACAAAATGTATTAAAAGATCTTGAACATATGGGAGGAAAAAATGCACAAGAATTAATAAACGCACTCAAATCTCTGTACCAAGACATCGAAAACACACTCAACGAAATCAATAACATTACTCATTCAGCTGAAAATCAAATAAAAAAATTAATTAGTGTATTAAGCAATCCTATGCAAACTATTATTCAAAATGTGTTACAGTTCATAAAAACAATAATTAACAGTTGTCAAAAAGTTGCTCAAAATATAAAAAATACTGAAACACTAAACGAAAATTTAAAGTATCAACTTCAAAAAATGATACAAAGTATTGTTACAGCAGGTAACAAGGCACTACAGTACTTAACATTACTGTCAATCAGAATACAATTTCTTGTGAATCAAACAATTACAACCATTCGGCAAATAACATTCAATGAAAAGTCTCAAAATCAAAATATTACCCAAATACAAAGCCAAATTCAAAATTCAATAAATAAATTAGTAAACGAACTCAGTGGCATACAACTCACTCCCAAGCTGCTAATAAAGCTCAGCCAAACACTCCAGGCCCAACTAAACAGCATCAACGGAATTAGAACACTTCACATACGCGGACTACTAAATCAGATTGACGAATTAGTAGGAGCTGCATTTCTAGAAGTAGAAAGTATCATCTTATACATTAATAACGTTCTTCAAATGGCGACATACATTAACATCACTGCCGTCACACAATTAACGGCCAACGTCACCGTCGAACTCGACAACCTTTCACATGTAAAGTCAAATTTACAAATCCTTGAAGCAGAACAGATAATAGAGAGACTCACTGTCGTCCTGCAAGACGGGTTAAATGCACTAGAAAACGAGCCAAATCAAACCGCATTACAAGATTTTAGGGTCAACGTACAAAATCTCATTGCAAAACTTATCATTGTGCAAGATGTTTTCCGAAATATCCAGCTGGTTCTAAAAACAGCAGTTCAGACAACTTTTTCCAGTATCACCATATTAGAGCAACTACAGATCCAAAATTTGATATCGGATGCACTTCAACTCATTACTCGTATTCAAAGGGTATTAGACTCCGTCACGCAGTACATTGCCGGAGAACTTGGAAATGTTCTTTCGACATTTTTGCAATCACTTCTTGGAAGGGCGAAAGACACAGTAACACAACTGAATACAACCCTTACGGAAATCACCACATCAGCAGACACTGAAGTCACGAAAATTGTTACTATTATTATCTCTTATTACAGTAATGGTACTCTAACAGAGAAGCAATTCTCGCAAATTACTGAACTACTTAATTTATCATTAACTGCATGGCTATCAAACTTACAGACAATAATTTCACGAACATTCAATTACCTCATTAGCCTCAGTAATAACCTCTACACACAAGAGACGATCATTACGTCTTACCTAAATATCCTATCCGAAGAGGGATCGTCTAACATTCAACTTCTATGGACACAATTGGAAAAACTGTCAGACAATGTAATCCAGGAACTGAAGGCATCCATACCGACTATTAAAGACGTTATCGACCTTGCTAACTCTTTCAACTACACTTCCTTCAAACAGTTTGCGGCCACTCTCTCTGTCGAACTGGACGTCTTCATCGAAGCCATCACCAATACCCGGTTTACGATAATTGTACAAATAGTTCAGAGGTTCCTTGTCATCTTCCAGTCGGGACTGAACGCTTTAGCGAACGTGCCAGAGCAAGCAGAAGTGACGCACTTGATTGCGTTGGTGAAAAATCTTATCAACCAACTCACAAACGCGCAAAAGCTTTTCGCTGACATTGAACTGGTCCTGAACACTGCAGTTAAAACTACACTTTCTAACATCTACGAAGCACTGCGAAAGCAGTATGAAGCCTTGATAAACGTTTGTTTACAACTCTCGGCTCAAGTTGAGGTGTCGCTGGAAGCAGTCACGCAAGCCATTGGAGGAGATTTGGGTACAGTGCTGACCAATACCCTTCAGTCAATTCGGTCACGAGTACAAGACGTTCTCACGCAATTGCAAACCTATCTTGGTGATCTCGCGTCATCTCTTGATACTGAAATTACCAGACAAGTTAGAATTATCATCTCTTACTATAGCAACGGTACTCTAACAGACCAGACATTGCAGCAAATCATAGAGGATATGAAGGCATCGTTCAATACTTGGATATCTATGTGGCAAGTTTCAATTTACAAGGGATTCGGTACTTTAAGCAAAATCAAATATTCCTTAAATCTACAAGATAATATCATTTCTTATGTAAACACAACTCTAACGGAAAACAGAGCCCGTGGCATTCTAGTACTTTTGAATAAAGTAAGCGAAATAGCAGAGACTGCTATAATGGAAGTGAAGATTTTTATCCCGTCTCTACAACTGTTTGTTGAGACATCTATGTCTTCTAATAACTCCTTGGTTAAAGACATTTCAACAAATGTGTCTGTCAAACTGGATCTTCTAATTGAGGCTATCACCAACTCTCGATTTACTCAAGTGTTTGAAGTAGTTGAGGGACTTATTATTAATCTACAGGGTAATCTAAAATATCTACAATCAATTTCTGGGGAATCCGAGGTAAGGTATTTAATCGTTCTTGTGAAGAATCTCATTGAAAATCTCTCTTTAGTTCAAGGTCTTTTTGCTGATATCCAAGATGCTGTTTCAACAGTTGTGTTGTCATCGTATTCCAGCGTCACTGATTTACTTAGTATTGAATTGAACCGATTGATCTCTTATGGTCTTGAAATAACCCTGCAAATTAATTCGGAATTGGATAATTTATCGCAGTTTATTGGTGGATTGTTTGGCACTAGTCTAAAACAAATTTTGGATATCTTGCTTTCTAGTGTAGAAGAGGTCATGTCTGTGCTTTTGAGCAAAAAAGATACTCTATTATCGTTAGAAACTCTCGTGGCAAAAATTGTTACAAATATTCTCTCAATGATTAATACGTCTATTGAAACAACTTCGAGGGAAATTGATTTTATAATTTTATCCTGGGTCTCAGATATCAATATTCTTATTTCATTCTATGATAAATATTTTGTTAATTTGAATGAAGCAGTCAATATTTTTATTGAATTAAGTAATGAATTGGTCATTTTTATCACGGGAAATGATATTTTAAATGTAAATGGAAGTTTAATAGACGCTTTTGATTTACGGAATAATGCCGTAGACAAAATTGTTGTAGTTATCACTCAGATTTTGGAGACAGTCAACACTATTCCATCAATAGGTAGTGAATTGATTGAGACTCTTGTAAGTAATATTACATTCGAGGTTAACAGTATTTTGCAGTCCATTCAAACAGGACAAATAGGATCCATAGTGAATGATATTCAAGAGCTTCTTTCATTCATTGTATCTCTAGTTGATGAACTACGAGGCGTTGGTCAACTTCCTGGCATCTCTCATATCCTCGAGAATATAATAACACAGTTGGAGTATATGGAAGAAAATATTAATTCTTCTCTAGAAAATTTAAACAACAGCATTAATATTATTACTGTGTTCGCTCGTGAGACTATAATTCGTTTTGTTCTTCTTATAGAGAAATCTTTAGCTGCTTTTGCTTCTGTAGGCCAGCTGTTCATTACACAAGGAAATACGACTTTGCAGACTCTCGTGAAGTCTCATCCCTTAGCAAATGGTACTGAAAAAGCAACCCGAAATGCAGCAGGAGACTTGCTGAATATAGGGAAAAAAGTAGTTGAAAAAGTTAGTAAAATAAATACAGATCTATCTACAGGAACCCTCGAAGAAACAATTACTTCGTTTGCTGAAAAATTTATATTAAACATTAGCTTGAATGATACAAACGTTGCGTCTATGGAATTGGATTTCCGCAGTATTATAGTTGACTACTTTTTCGAATTCTTTGAGGGAATCCAATTCAGAATTATTGACGTGTTGAATCAATTTGCTGGTGCGAAAAAACCATTGCAGAAATTATTCGAAGACATCTTCAGCCCAGTAATCGATTCAACAAACAATACTAGTAAGAGTACTGAATCGTTGGAACTTTTATTGCAAACACATGATACCTTTCATTCGAGAGTGATTGCTCTCGGATCGGAAATTCTGCATGTTGTCGGCGCGTGGGGCGGCTTTGTAAGTGCAGACCTCTCGACCGCGATTAGGAGTAAGATTAAGTATATTGTAAATCTGACTGGTAAACCCTCTGAGATTGAGGAAATGTCGGGCAATCTTGAAGAACTAGCCTCAAATCTTGAGAAGGCTTTGCAAGACGTGCAAAACGCATCGAATGACCTACAAGAAGATGCGTTGCTTGAAGCCCAGGCACTTATACGTGAACTCGAGAGCATTGTGGCTAACGTTACCAGTCTACTGGATGTTTTACAAAAGTTTGCCCAGACCCTTGAAGATGTGGTGCAAACAGGAGTCGTTTATGTAAATAATCGCGTTCACCAGATAGTGGAAGATATATTCGCTAGGGCCGGTCTCCTAATTCGCAGCGGGGAAACGGCTTTACAGAAGTTTACCAACAACGCTCAAGGGCTGGGTGGAGAGTTTTTCCAGCAACTCGTGGAGGCAGCGCAAGTCGGCATCGATGCGGGCTATGCGTCCATCAAAGACGCCCAAGATATCATTAAAAAACTGAATACATCGTACAACACTATTGAACAAGAAATTAGAACTCTAATTTTGGAAAGCCTTGAAAACATAGGAATCACTTCTGTCAGTGCTACACCATTTATTAACGAGATCAACAATGCGATAAATAAGCGACCAAACTTGTTTCTGTCGTACGTGAGAAAACAAATCCGAATTGTTCAGAACAGACAATTTAGCGCAAACGTTACACTTGAGAACCATATACAGATAGCTTTTAAACTGATTGATTTATTCAAGGTTTTGCTATATAATATCCAGTCTGGTAGCATATCCATCGACTTCAAAGTGTTACTTTACAACTTGACTCAAGTAGAAACGAACGCCTTTTATGACGCAACAATTGTCACAGCAAATATTCTCAAGGCGGTAGAGTTAGCATTCGAAAATAACAATACTGTTAGCGGAGAAATCCTAATGAAAATCAAAAGTCTGGCTGCGACTGCCTTGCAGCTCGCTCAAAGTGGAAATATATCAGCGGTTGATCAGTTGCAGCTACTTCTTGAAGAACTGCTGACAAACACCGTGACCGCCTTGAACCAGGCTCGATACGCGTTACGTGACCTGGAGGGGGATGCACGAAGCTCAACCCAGGATTTAGTGACCCAACTGATAAGCGTAGTGAGGAACACTACTATTCTGTTGAACACTGTCAAGGTCAGTGTGGTATCACACACCGTGTTCGTTGTGCAAAGAGCATTTCAGAAGGCTTACGATACGATACTGCAACAGGTGCATAAACTGATAATCCGTGGACAGGATTTACTTCAGCAAGGAGAAGCTGCTCTTGGAAATGCAGCGAAGTACGCAGTAGAAATGGGCCCGGATGCCGTAGCGAAACTCCAGGAAGTTGCTCGCACTTGCGTAGCAGCCGGCCACGCCGCCATTCAACAAGCTCAAGGTATTATTACTAACTTGACTACCTCTTTTGAGTTGGTGATTCAGTCAATTTTTGAAACTATCGGTAATGACGTATTCAACATTACACAGGTAGTAATTACGATAAAAGAAGTCAGTACGAAACAATTGACATCGTTGCTGATTCAAGCGCAATGCGCCTATTACAAAATCATGAACTTCGTGATTGGAGCTGAACTTTCCCTTCAGAACCAAATTCAAATAACACGTGATTTGGCTAATCTCGTGAAAATACTACTGACCAGTTTCAATTCCAGCAACGTGTCACATTTCTTCGAAATATCTTTAAATAACATCAATAATCTCCGGTTAGCCGCCAACGAACAAGTGAGCATGCTCGTTTCTAGATTTTTCTATATTCTGAACGTCGCCGGTGCAGAAAGTGGGGTAGTAAGCGCAGACGTCTTGGCCTCCATGAAATCGTCCTTGGAGACAGTGTCGCAGCTGATGCTCAACGGCACCTCGACGACAATCAAAGAACTTGAAAAGCCGTTACAGCAGCTGTTAAAAGACACTCAGACCGCCGTGAAGCAGGCTCAGAATGCCTCCTTGGTCCTGCAAGGAGCGGCGAGAGTTGTTGCCCAGCAGGTGGTGACCAGTCTTTTGAAGGCCGTGGAAAACATCACGAATACGGCACTCACTGTTAAGGCCTGTGTGGTTGCAGATGCGCTGTACTACGTGCACTTAACAGTCGCCCACTCGTTCGACGTGATGCAGAAGACGGTTCAGGAGTTGATAAATGAAGCTAAGTATGTGATAGCCTTGGGAGATGCGGTTGTGGCCAAAGCAACCAAAAAAGCGGAGCAGTTGGGGGAAAAGGCTGTGGCCAGAATGCTGAAGGCCGGTCAAGACACCATTGCCGCCGGACAAGCTGCGTTGGAGCAAGCCAGAAACCTCTCTGTGAACTGGGCTGCTTCCGTCTCAGCCTACCTTCAAGGCAACATCAGCGTCGAATTCGACTTTGACAACATTGCCCAAACAATACATTATATTAGTGAGGATATCTCTGCTAATGTAAAGGCGCTGCTCGGACCAGTACAAAAGACAGTCAAAGCCTCTTTGCGGGCGCTTGGCGGTGTTGAAAACTCACTAAAGGACTTAATCGAAGATATCGTAAATGCGATTGGTGGCATTCTTGGCGGACTTGGCATCTTCGACGGTAGTTTTGACCGCTTGGATCTCCAGAACACCCTTTTCTCCAACTTCATTTTCTAAAAGGAACGCCAAAAAGATTCCCCTACTTGTCGGAAATAGAAGTTTAATGTCGTAAGCGCCTGTCTTATGTGCAATGTCATGTCAAAGCAAGTTATTACAGCAACTAACGTTTATTCAATTCTTGAATTTCTTTAGGTCTATCTACAGAACTCCAAAAATGCATATTTAAAAACCAATGTTTTGGATTGTTTAAAATATATTAAGTGTTGATTGAGACTATTTAAAAATACTTATTCCATTGGGAAAATAACCATAGAATGAATCAATAATGAAAACCTTTCCCAGACATTTGAAATATTTTTGTAAATTGTATCACAAGATCAGTTACTTAGCATTGTTAGAAGAGAAAAAAATAGACCTTAATTAGAAGTTATGTAAAATGATTTGATTACCTATTTGCCAAGGGACTATTTCCTGAATCTTGTGTTTGTGTGATAAGACGCGAATAGAATGCAGAATTGAACTTAATGTTGAAAAAAGTGTATTTACTATTTATGCTGTATTCTGTCTAGAACAATAGGAAAATTGTTAATAAATATTGTATTCATTAATAAATGTTTAATGCTTCAATTTCATTGTTTTTATATGACCCTACCTTCGATCATTTCTTTGAACTTCTGGATAACTCCACTTACATCAGAAGAGATTCTCAATGAAATATGTAATAATTAAGTCTGACAATGGCGCTAATACGCGTCACAGAAACCATAGATTACATACAACGTCTGAGCGAAGAAATCGAATAGGCATCTCAGGAAATCTGTGGAGAACATTTGTTGCATCTCGCAAATATTATTTGAAGAAAATGCCATAAATATGATATTAATCTCAATGAAATCAGCAAAAATGCATTATAAACGAAGGCGAAAAGGTAAAAAATGACTTCTTAGCTAAAATGCTACAGAACTGCACAACTAGTAGCAAAGTTTCTAATTTCCTTGGAGTCGACTGCCCCATCCTCTTGCCAGTTACAGTCTATCGCCGCCCGAAGTACATTGTTACATTTTCTCAATTGTTCGGTTTCCTAATAGTAGTACAGAAATAATACTTTAATAATACTAAACAAAGGGAAACCCTCGTCATGAATGACACTTTTCTTTGAACAAGCGGAACCGCTTAAGAAAACGGCCTTTAAGCGTTAGTGTAAATGCAAAATTTAAAGCTCTTTTTCACCGAAAATTTTTGAGTTTTCGAAAAATACATTAGAAGTCATTAAGAAGTCTAGATATCACAAATGCAATAGTATTAACAAATTTCTGGAAATGTGCATATTATCAACGGAAAATATATTTCAACTAGTGGTGATAGAGAATGGCAAAGACTTTCCGGTATTATTTTTCTATTTCCTTTGATCTCGGATGGCTATTCGAACTTGCCACATACTCTTGCGTGCTGCCAACTATCGCCACTCATACATTTTTTTGTTGAAATTATCTTAATTTTTTGGTTTTTGAAAAGTAGAACGGAAATATTATTTTAAGAGTATTAAAGAACTGTAAAACTTCGTCCGAAATATTAAAGAGTGTAATTAACACCGTCCTTTTGAAAAATTTGGAGCCATTTTTGAGAAAATGGCAATTCAATTTTTCTGAAAATGCGCAATTTTGAGTAATTTTCACAGAAAACAGTTGTGTTGTCGAGAAACTTTATATGATATTGTTTAAAGTATATGTACTCATAAATATAAAAATGTAAACATCGCCTCTAATGTAACGACGTGAAATAAGACAAAGAAGTTCATTTTTGTTATTTTTTAATAAACAAAAAATAGAGCAATATGACGTTTATGTCAACTTATAAAATGCACTTAGCACAATCCCTACAAAAGTTTAAAGAACAATTTGGAGCTGTTTTTGAGAAAATATTGTTTTTGTAATTTTTTAAAATTTCAAAAAACGGACGCAATACTACGCGAAAGTTACAAAATTTTTCAAAAGAATGTACATGATTCTAATGAAAGATCCAATTATGGACAACAAATTTCATTTCAAGGAAAAAAGGAATCTCTATCTTCGATTTTGTATCGGACCTATGCCGTCTTTATAAGTGTACTTTTCTGTATTCTTAGAAGAAATTTAAAGAAAAAGTTTGGAATCATTTTTGAGAAAATTTTGAAAATGTCCCAGGAGCTTCATGTAAAATACCCCCAAATTTGGAAGAAAAAATTTCAAAATCGCTGCGCCTCGAGTCGAGCCAGATCGACCGGGGAATATCCATTTTGGAAAGCATCTACGTATGGTTTAGGCGCTAGTGGTGTTCCCAGACGGACGGACGAACGTTTTGAAAAACAACCCACTTTTTCGGTATCAGGGGACCCCAAAACGTGTATTTTCGTTTAAATCTCGAAATCGATTTTCCGCAAGTATTACATAATTTCCCCTATACTACGTATGTTACTCGGTAAATACGTACGTATACGGGTGAAAAATCTCTAATAGAAATGTTGCAAAAACAAATGAATTAATACAAATGGCGAAGGAAGAACAATGCCTTTTTAATGCAATTTTTGCATTGAAAATTATCAGAGTGAAATTACTGATATTTAAGTTTTATGTAATAAATATAGCCTAAATCTCCAATATACACATTCAGCAACTTTTAGGCAAAACGAAACTCTAGCATGATATACCAATATTATAAGCATTAATGCATTATTAGTATTAGCCTTGTAGCAGCATTATTAATATTAACTGAACGTAAGAGAAACCAATAATTTGCTGAACACATTTTACAAACAGAGGCGATATTTAGGGAGGGCAAGTGCCCCTCCCCATCTTTCGTACATGTAAGTATTTTTTCAGAGTTTATAATTTTGAAATTGCAACATTACCAGTTCATATCCCCTATGGATTTAACATACAAGGCCATTGGAGGCTGGACATTTTCGACGCGCCTCGATCTTCTGGTGGAGAATTTATTTCTTTTCGGATGTGGCCAGAAGATTCTACGGAATTTCCAAATACGTGTTGTTGGGGCAAACTTATTAAATATGAAGAGCTTCAAGTGAATACGAGGAAAACAAAACTGAATAATGCTACAAAAAAGTACATTTAACTTATTACGTTCGAATTCTCACAGTTACGTACTTAAATGTGCAAATACCGATTTTCAAATGAATGTGACTAACAACTTATCTTATTAAACTTAACACCTAATTCACAAAAAAAAAAAAAAAAAAAAAAAAAAAAAAAAAAAAAAAAAAAAAAAAAAAAAAAGGTTGTCTTGTACTCTTTTCATAATATATTCGCCTACAAAAGGATTAATAGAGAAATTGCAAAAGTAAAAGTTAATACAAATTAGCCTGAGTTTGGGGAGTTTTAATCTCTTCAAAAATTAGGGGACAAAAATATGGACGTAGAAAGAAAATCTGGAGAAGAATCAAATGTAGTTGTAGATTTTGGAACATAATTTTCGGAACTATTGAAAATAATCACATTAGAGAAAAACTTTGAAGAACAGCTTACGAGTAATATTTTATGAGCACTTTTGTGTATATTAGCAAAAGAGTACGAAATGGAAGCTGTACTACATTCTAACTATTCACACCATCCATACCCTAAATTGAATGTAATACTCTGAAAGCATGTTTATTGTAATGTACCATATTGTTTAGATTTGCAACGAACATGCGTATATTTTGATTAAATAAATCATTTTCGTTACAAATTACCTAGCGTTTTTAAGGATTCGAATGCCGAAAAGTAGGTACTTCTCACTAAACAAAGTTTCGAGGATCCGCGACGCGATAAAAATCATGTGTCTTCGAGCATTACTTGTAATCTATTAAGTTGTAGTAGTCAAATGGAAAACTTTAGGCCGTTGTCCATACAAAAGGATTTTCTTATACGGATCTTCAAAAGAAGGAATATGTGAACGCTGCAAAACATACGGATTCAAAAAAGTCACCAAGTGACTACCTTTTCTGTGATCCGTCAGTTCCAGTGCGAACATAGTGTGTTAGAGACAAAAAACTGCGCATCTACAGTTTTTGAAAAAGTGAAACTATATGATGTTGAGTAAAACTTTGTTATATTATACTTTGTAAGTATATTTTTCTATTATAATGTAAGATTGCCATATATTGCGCCTAGTGCATATTAATGTCAAGTGTACAGTGAGAAAAAAAGGAACCTGAACATTTTTGTTGTTGCTAAAATCAAGACATTCTATTCAATATTATACCTTATGTTACAACAACTTTAAAAATATGTTACCAATACAAGACTTTTTCTAACTCACCTTAGTGGATAATAGGCACAATTGACCAGAAGAATTGAAATTAAAAACATTATTCAGCAGATACCAAAGGTCATGACAAATAAAATATTAAAATTCCAGTCATCCTCACTGACTGTCAGCCTGGCGTGCCACTTGTGATAAGACTGTCATGATGATAACAGTCAAAGAGAATCAAAGTGAGGAAAGAAAGAACATCTTGTTCAAGGATTGCCACACCAAAAAGTGTCAGAAAATAAATTTTCTATTTCATAACAACACTAAAACATTAACAATTTCATTCTTTAAAATTTCGCAACACATTATCACAGTCTAATAAAGTAGTTACATTCTATTTGTGAGTTGCAACAATTGGAAATTTTAAGAAATAAAGTTTCTAATACCAATCTCTAATTCCATCTTTTCTCTTTGACTAAAATCCTCACATTCTTTAAGTCTACTCCATGGCCGGTACTTATTCTCTGATTGGTCAGTTCATTTTCTTTATTCGTACTCTCATTCTCGTTTCTTATGTGTTCTGCGAATCTCAATTACAGTTTTCTCTTTGTGCAGAACATGGGGAAGCATATATAGGGAGAAAAATCTTGCCTTTCTTGATTGGTTACTATGTACACCACATTCGAATTGAATTTAGTCTTAAATTCTGGTTTTATCTTAAAATTAATTGACAAAATGAAGGCAGACAAAGTTTATATAACCTCTTCACTCCTGTCCCACAGTCAGAACCAATACTACCTTTTCTAAATCATCCGCACTTTACATTTTATCATTCTATCAATGAATTATGTAGGATAATCATTCATATGAAAAATTGTTAATATTTTCTCTAAATTTTGGTTATAAAATTCTGAATTAGATATTTTAATCTGTTTTTATAAAAGTTCAATTTAAAAATTTCAATTTCATATTTACTTCTTGTTCTAAAGCGAATTTAATATTTTCATTAAAGGAATTAAATTTAGTTAACAAAAGGTCAATCTGATGGTCTGGGATTATTAATAGCGTATCAACAACATACCTAACATAAAACACAAACAATATCTGTAAGCACTTCAGATTCAAATTTCCACATGACTACTTCAACTAAAAGTGAACTCAATGGCTCTCCAATAGGGGTACCCTTTATTTGTTTATATATTTGATTGTTAAAAACAAGGCAAAAATTATTTATTACTTCTCTTAAAACTATGAGAATTTCGTTTCTTGGAATACATTTAATACACTTATGTCATGACAAGAATTCTTCAAATATTAGTGTATAAATTACAGTGTAACAACTCATATGCCATTTGGTTTAGGAGAAATTTTGACCATGTTATGCAGAGGGGACCCTTTGCACCCCCAATAAAAGATTCGAAATCCTGCCTCTGTTTACAAACATGCTACCCCAATTTTCTAACAATACACAACATAACATCATGAAGCTGCACCAAATATCAAAGAAAACCATATTCTCTCCTATCCATTTTGCTGTACACATAAACGTTTACAAAAGATGAGATTCAATGTAAGTGGTTTTGGAAACCATACCAAAATGAATTGAATAAAGTGAATAAATCCACTTCTGGCAATGCTAGATGTCAACAGAAGACTTTGACATGGCCATTTTTGACACGTGTTTTTTAAAAGAAGAAATGACCCTTAGCCAAATCTCGTCCAAAATTGATGTCTACCAAAGGATAACTGATGAAAAACAAATAATGTTTGAAAAAAATTGGAATAATATGAAATTAATTTATTATTATCAGCATCATTACCATCAGCACTATGTTCCTAATATTTAATATTAATTAGCAAATGTAAATGTCATTAGTACTTTTTTTAAATTAAAAAAGAAAGTAGACTTGCAGAGGTTCTTTGCAACTTTTCAACATTTAAAACACCAATTTAACAACTATAATTTTATTATACAATGAGAGTTCCATCTCCAAATGAATGTTTTAGATGCAATATGAAAATAATGTTTACCTCTTTTCATTTAATCGGGATAATTTCTTCCCAGGCCTGTGAAAACGTATTGTTGCCAAGTCTCTCTCATCTCATCTGTACTTAGATTAGACAAGGTTTCAACGAGAGTCGTTTCTTCTTTTAAAAAATACAGTGTATCAAAAAATGGCCATTCAGTTGACCTCCAGCAGGGGCAGATCCAGCTGATCAATTTGGAGGGGTCCATTACAGATTTTCGTTAAATAATAAACATTTATTACATTGATTGCTATTTTGTAGTGTATATATGATACTGTACAATATTTTTGTTTAAATAATTACATAATTTTAACATAAATATATTTTTACACCATTAAGGAACAAGAGACTTAATGTAACTGTGTAACATGATACTATACTAGAATACTTTGTTGATGGACATGTGACGTTTCAATTCCAAACATTGAGGAAGTTGTAAGTTTACCAAGCCACAAAAAGTTTAGGAAAACACTATTGGCTTTCAAGTTTTATAATAAAATACTGTCCTAATTCATTTCAATCATTTATTAAGAGAAAAGAATTAAATTAACAAACATACTGTAGCTTAACTTCATACATTTTGTCACATACAGTGCCTGAAAAAAGATCTTCTATTTCAGAAGTATCATTATAATATTGAATTACAAAAGTTTGTTATGATCATCTGATATGTGCTGTAGTAATATATATGAGTCAGCAATTTTTTTATTTATTTATTTATTGGATTCATAGATCCATTTGGGAAAGCTTTTTTGTTTGTAAGTTCAATCGATTTTAGTGACTGAATACACTTTTAAAGATTAAGGGTGTAAGATAACTCTATAACTCTCTATCTACTACAGAGACCATCTCAAAAATATTGAAATGAAGTGAATTGAGACATTTTAAAATTTACTTCTTGTTCTTTAGGCACACATTTTCCATATGTTTCTAAAGATGTTACTTCTTTTTATAATATTTCTGCCATTATCTTAAAATCAAACAATATCATTTGTTAATAAGTTTTCTTTAATGTTACCTTTCTCGCAAGAGGTAATCATTTGTGCATACTCTTCTGGAATGTAAATATGATCCTGTTTTTTAATACCTCGCTCTAAGACCCAAAATGGTGGTCACATGGTAAATAGCTGTATCTCCAGATTGGAAGCATTTGCTATGTTTTTCAAACCTTTTCATTACACTTAAAGATAAAATAAATTGTTTAGTTGTGTGTCTGGCTACCACAACCATCAGAAAATATGTACAATTGTGTAGCAGTATCAGGAATATTATTCATAATAAAATCAAGAACGAAGCTAACAATGTCATTATGTTCTTTTTTGTGAATACCTTCATAGTACATACGAATATGACATTTTCCACTTTTCAAGATGTGAATACCAGAATAATTCACCGAGACCTGCCTCTAGTAAAATACTTTTGCACTGATTTGTGGGGCAATGGTAAATTTTGTATGAAAATCACATGCAAATTCATCCTTTTTGCCTTCATTTTATACTTCTGTCAGTTTCGAATACATTATTTTTGGCTCTTTTAATGTGTAAAACTTTCTCACATACAACTACTTGTTTCACATTTTCTGCCAAGAAGGAGCTTTTAATTTTTATACCTAACTCTTCACATTTTGAACATACACCCACCTGTGTTAATTTAGAATTGTAACAGCACAAATCCTGGTCATGTGCTGTTTCAATACAAAAAATATATTTAACTCACCATTAATCTGCACTGAGTGCATTGGGACATATATTTCTTCACAAAATAAATTTTCATACAAGCTATACATTGATACAGAAAAATTCAGAAAGGTTAAAAGTGTACATGTGATGTTTCAATTCTAATCAATTCAATTGTTATAAAAAATGTAAATGTGACTAAGTTTCTTTACTTTTTACTTTCTTGCTTTAAGTAAGCAAAAGTATTGTAATCGTGCGCAAGCGTGGATACAACGTGTTTTTTGGGGAGAGGGAGGGGTTAAGACTCAAGTGCATACTAGTACTAGATGTACTCAAGTACATCCAATACTATATTTTTGTAATTAATTTGTTTGAAGTTACAGCAATACGGTAAGAAAATGCAACACTTCTGAATGGTTTCTGTAATGCCGGTATTATTCTATGCCAAACTGTAAATAAAGGTCCAACAATACCAATCAACTGCAGAACACGCTTATAATAAATTACTACGACAATGAAGGGATGCTTGTGAGGTAGCTCTCTGTCAGTCAAGTATAACGACGTTGCTCAGTCATAAAAACATGCATTCATTTGTCAACGTGCAACAGAGGATTTACCACTTCAAATTTCCACAGAATGAGTTAAAATTGTCTCACACCGTATACGAAACCGCTTACTTAAAACCATGCACACGCTGTACTGCACTGTAACACTGATCGCTTTTGGTGGCGCGCGCCAAAAGGCATTACACCGAGCGGAAGAGAAGGGCGATATGCACGAAAGGTTGTTGCCGTTTATAACAATAAGTCCGAAAAGAAAGCAATAATTAGTCGTAAATCCGATAGAGTACTCCAAAATCTAAACTTGGTTGTGGTAAATCAAAAAGAAAATCAAGCAAAGTCGATATAAAATAAATATATACTTCAATCTAACAACGTACGTAGGGATAGAAAAACAAGTAAACCAGGCTGGGGAACTGCTGGGAGCTTGCTGGAGAGCCTACCAGCCGCTGGGGGCCGTTCGTAAATCGCAAAATTGAACTCTTGGGAGCCTGCCACTCCTGGCAGTTGTTCGTATATACGCACCTTTGACACGTCTTGACATGTTCATAATTTTCGCCAAAGACAAACCTCACCGCCTACGTGAGTCAGATGAGCGGCAACACCGAAGCCTGGCTGTGAGAAAGTAAACAAATACTCGCAAGCTGATTGCTTCAGAGCAGGTCACATGATCTACCACAGCACGTGGCGAGTTAACTGTCAGACCCTTATTTGCTAACGGACTGTAGCAGTCACGCATTGCTCCGGGCTGTTGGACCTCTCGATCCAGACCCTCGGCGCTCCGCTCCGCGCTACTAGTTCCATATTCACGATACTGCCCCCCCCCCCTCCCCAAGGCTGTGTTGCACCTCGCTTACAGTAATGTTAACTTCGGGACCTCTATGACATACGTTAATAAATGAATATATCACACAGACATGGCGAATATATATTGTACTTTAACACACCAGTTCATGGTGAAACTCCTTATTGTCACTACCTTCTGGAATGATTTCGATTTAGACATCCAAGTTACAGAATGAAAATTAAATCAATGTGTCGCTTATTCTAAAAAACCTACTTCCCAACAAGAAGCTGATACACGAATAACACGCAAGACATATTAAAACATATAATTAAGTAAACAATTACCATTCGCTCAGTAAACAATTAACTTTCATTTCACGGATTACAAGTTGGTAATTTCTGTCAAAAGTATTGGAGCTGTTTCCAAACGCTTTCCCCGCTTTTTTCAATATTTTGGGGCATTGAGTTACTCATTTTTCATCTATTTCTGCACCTAAAGATGGCGGATGATAAAATCATCATGTTGACACAATTATCTTAAACACCCAGCCAAACGAAGCGCTTCACCAAAAAACTATTTCACCTTTGAAGCTACTTCAGAAACGTTCCTTAGAGACACTTGGAACTAGGCATACAAAATTTCATTCAAATCCGTGAAGGTCGCATGGGATACTTTTCCCAAACTGGCTTGGAATGCTCTCTTGATCTCCAGATCAACTTTTTACTCCATCTTTTCAAAGATAGACCATTACCTCAAAAACTGCACGAGATAGTAAATAATGAGCAGATGACATTTCTAAATACATTATTACCTTTCATGTAAAATACAAATATCGGATATGGGATAATAGCGATAATGGTGTGATGCTATGATCTGCAACTTTAATGACGTCTGGAGATGAGCTCGTCCACTAAATGTGGTGGCATCTTGCACTTTTACATAATCCAAGGTGACAGAATTAAGAATTAAAAGATGCCACGTCGAAAAAGTTATGCATATTGCAATGAGTCATAAAGACCCGTCGCAAGCGCTCTATCAACATGTTACGAGGCGACGAGCGCCGCTGACAATTCGACACGCACAGCTACGGGTGCGCAGCTAACCCTGTATTCCCCAGCGAGCGTCCGCCCCGAAACGCACCCTTCCATCTTCTTGTGTGACTGACTACCGGAACTGTCATATTAAGAGGCGAGAGTAGCCCACCAGAAATTCCGACGTGACAATAAATCATGAAGCTCCGTAGAAGACTAGCCTATAGAAAGCTCCGCGCTAAGCACGTTATAGGACGGGCATTTTTGCGAGAGGGGTAGGGACGGGAATCGGGTGGGCGAAGGACACTAGAAAATATTGAGAATTGGAGAAAGACTGTTGGAGCGAGCGGTCGACTATCAAAGAGGGTTCTTCGTGTTCAACGGCAACTACAGCCACACGAAAGCGATCGCTAGTCTCCAGGTCCTACCAGCCATTAGTCCAGCATGGGAATTTATGCCGGGCTAGGACAGTAGGAGTAACACCCACAAATTACATAAGAGGGTGTGCAGCACAATTATTCGGCTTCCAATGATAATACGCGGTCCAGGCGACGTATGAACCGAGACCAGCGCCTCAAAAAACTGACGCTTCAATTCCGCGGACGATCTCCAGTTCAGCCAGGCGTGTTCTAGCCGACTACAGGAGACTTCCATGGTACTTCACCGGGTCATCTGCTGCCGCCGTCGATATTTGGACATGTAATCCTTTCGGAGTGAGGTAGCAGAATTTCTGTCATTTTCCGTAAGTGTTCACACCCATTTTAGTTAATAACCAGAGTAAAGCACTAGAAGGAACAGTAATGTAAAATAGACAATTTTATATAGCAATAAACACGCCCCCGTCATTTTGGTCGGGTGATCACAAAAAAAGTGTATTATTTATAAACAGTAAGCAAATGCAATCCGGCCCAGGGTGACCACGGATGATGTCTCAACGCCGATGCCCAGATCACAGGTAAGGCATACGCTTGGCGTCCTCCTGAATAAATTCAGCACATGCAACCTGGTGTCTGGAAACGACCATCGCACCTTAAGTGATGGCAACCCCCCCCTCTATGATAGTGTGACTCTCAGCGGCGCATTACACCAATAATTGCGACTTTGTAACGACAACGGCTTAAGTAGATCTCATTCGTTTTCATTTTTTAAAACTAAAATTGTTCTATCACATTTTAAAATGTCACTCCATAGTTTAGCAGCTTTCGCTTTTTTTGGACCACTAGATGTGCATCTCATACTGAGATTTAACCGCAGATCCACAGAAATAGGATTTTTGAGGCGGCCAGAAACTGGAGACTGCCATTCATCCATACCCAAGTACCCGATGTCACGAGCCCAAAGAAACAAAAATAGCTTCTTTCTTGGTTCACATTACAAAATCTAAGACCTGCAATCAAGTTTAAAGCAAGGCATTATATTACTTGGAAAAATGACATTTTCTACCTACCTACTACTTACCTGTGCAGAATTCTTCACGACGATCTGGAATTCACAAACTCAGGAGTACATCGTGGTTGAACGTAACCAAGTGAGTATAAATAAGTATAAATTATTGCTTAAACCACAACGGACGGACAACAAAGGTGAAGAACACGTAATAAGCCACGCCTCAAGCGGGCAAGTCTTCAACTTATTTTCTAGTATAAAAAGTAGAAAGGGCTGCAATGAGTTGAAAAATGCGAAACAGATTCTGATTCATCCTTTACTTAATTGCAGGGAACTGTAGCTCAAGGCGACGTCTCCTAATAATGACTTATTTCAATAAAAAAAAACAAAGTCAATGAATTACCAATATTATTAATAAAAAATAAACTTCAAAGGAATACTTTAATTTCAATGTCACAGGTATATTACAAGCATATGAAGAAAACACATAAACACTAAAAATAACAGTAAAACAAGTTACAAATAACCACAAAAATAAGCTTTTTACACTTGTCTTATTTCGTTATTTGTAAACAACATCGATAATTAAACATTTCCCTTTATTTTCTATAAATACAATAATACAAACAACTATAACTCATAATATTGAACAATATGCGAGAAGATCTTATACAATGCTAACACACAAAGTAACACAAAACTCTGTTGTTTAGTTCTCTGAAATTAACCGAGGATATTGCTTATACAAGCTACAATAATTAAATTAACTAATTATTATAGACATGCCATTGTCAATAATATACCAGATGTACCTCAGATGAAACCAGCAGTATTTGCCACTATCAGGCAATATTATATGTCTACTGATGCAAAACCTTTATAATAAATAAAATTGCTTAAAAAAAAAAAAAAAAAAAAAAAAAAAAAAAAAAAAAAAAAAAAAAAGACAGTCATACGAAAATGAGTTCTAAGTTATCCCCAAAAGTTGTGAATTCCCCCCCACACACATTATCAGAGACTTGCATCTGAACAGCTCCTGAAGCGCTGTGCCAGAGGACAAACATAGAACCAAAACAAATCACTTCATGGTGTTGTTTGGAAAAACTGCCCCAAGGAAGTGTTTGTATCGAAGGGTAAATTGGAATGGGTGTTCTCTAGTCTGTTAAGGAATTTAATATGGAGTGTAAAACATCTCAATAACTGAATCATAGAGTCGGGGGAGAAGAATTCACATCGGCTGCCTTCATTAGTGAGCACCGAGACACTAGGCGTTGGACTCAAAGGGTTAAAAGAGAAAAGAAAAACAAATTATTGGACTAAAAAATTTAAGAAAAATTATTGAGGAAGAGAGAAGAAAGTAATCTGAAGGCTTAACATTCAGTCCAGGAGCTTTTTGAGGCATTTAGACAAAGTAAAAACTTTAGGTGGCTTTTTCGCAGTTTATATTTTTTCAGCATTTTTGTTTCACACTTGTTAAAAATGCTCCTTTCGGAGCAAATATTAATCAATTCATGTGAAACTGCCAGAGAAGAACTGTATATTACACTACGAATTAGTACTTTGGGTCATTAACAACGTTCCTAAATAATTTAAAAAAAAATTGAAATCTTAAATTTACATTAAGTTCAAAAATTTGCAGCTACAAAAGTAAAGCTCAATGAACAAAACCCAGAGTGACATTCGTTTCTACACGTTTTCAAATTTGTAGTATACAATTTCTCAAAGTCGTTCGCAAGGATCGGTTTTTATTAAGCGATTAAATAAAATAATGAAATCTTAATAACTAGTGTCCTAAGTAATATAGTGTCCTGGAATTTGGTAGAATATTACGCTGTAAAAGTAATAAAATATGAATAACTGGGGTCCACTATAGTGTGTTGGAAATGGGTAGAATATTATGCTGGAAATAAGTGTACATGCTGTAGAAGTTTCAAAAAATTCGAATTTTCGGTCATGATTCCCCTTAAAATCATTTCATTGATTGTTTGCAGTAGTGGATGTACGTTTGGGTGTCACTAAGATGACTCAATTCTCAACGAACATGATTATCGATCTGTTCCGTTGAACATGCCGATCTCTGCATACGCATCGGAGGAAGTTCTCTATATAAGCGTTTTTTTTTGTCAGAAAAATTGAAAATCAGATAAACTTATTTTTGTCTCTCGAGTTCTAAGTGTAGGGGCTTAGTGGCTTACTACGTGGCCTCATACTAGCAAAAAATCCTTTAGAACTTTAAATATACTTTATGGTTGATGCCTCCTCGACCGTTGATCAGAGCAAGCAAATCATCTCATGGTATATGGAGATACGAAGCCACTTACACTGTATTTTAAGAATGTACAGCACCCTGCGAGGTCAAAACATTGCTGAGCTCAGTATATCTATACTGACCCGAGATAGAGGTTTTGAAATTGAAATGCACAACTTTTTCAATAGTGTGCATTATTTTCCAGTAACACCATTCACCGTCCAGTACTAAAAAAAATCGTCAGATTCACAACCTCCAGAAACTCCAAAAACAGCCAATCACACTAACTATAGGTTCCGGCAAACAATCACAGTTTTACGTACTCTCACTCTGCGCATGCGCAAGTGCAAACTAATCAAAAAGAAGTCCCGGATTGGGATCTGCTGGAACAAGTAGGTACAAAAATCAGACTCTAGGTGCCGCAGCTTTCGTTTCATCGGTAGCTGCAGAATTATGCGCCAGATGTCACCATATTCGTATCGCGTTCAAAACTCAAAGCGACCTGGTCACCTCGGTTCTCTCCAACTGATGCAGAGAAGTGGCCAATAAACGAGCATTGTTAGTGTAGCCTAACTGAACAAAAACTGTTGCCGGCTGGACTCCACCCAAAGCCTACGCTTCAATGCCAATGCAGCGGCCGCGGGGCCACTGCAGTGTCCACCATGGAAGCAACACACCACTACCACCAGACGATGACGAGGACCCCAATGAAACTCTAAGGAAGGAACTACTGGAAAAGGCGCGTCTGCAATATAAGCAGAATAAAAGTGGATCTGCAGGCGGCGGCTCAGTTCCGCCAAAAAGACCCACTCTGGACAATGCACACCAACCGACTCGGGTGAGTGACTGGCGTGTAAGGCGCTCCTTCCCCCCCCCCCCCATCCAACTGCCTCGGTTATCTATCCTCGCCCTCCCCAAACCAACAGAACCAGCAACTTCACACCAAACATCAACACCCGACCCTTCCAACAAGCCAAGAGAAAATACGTCTGCAAATCACTCGGCCAGTACACTCCTCTTCCCACCATCACCGGTAACAGATTTTCCCTTCTCAGCACCTCTGACGACTGAAAATCCGACTGCTATGACCACACAACCAGACGCCACCCACCCGCAACGTAACAAGCAGCACGACCCACAATCGGATCAATTCACATTGACAACACTGAACTGACCAACGCACCGCTACTTATGACAGACCTTAACCTCATGACCCCCAATGGCTTTCACGCGCGAAGCATGCGGAAAGAACTCATTTCACAATCCCAGACACAACAAGCCCACAAAACTCTACTAAACATACTAGATAAAATTGAAACGACGCCCGAGACCAGAGCGAATTATTTCAGGACAAATCTTTTTTATCACAAGACATGACAGACTGGACATCAAAGGACTGTCCCCAAACACCCCTCTAACAGACATCACCACTCACTCACAAGCTCATTCTTTTCAAATACATCACATTTCAGAGATGAACAACCCAAAAGAAATTGTTGCTGATGCTTCTAGAGTAATTTTGAATGCAACGATTCGATAGTATTCATTCTGTCAGGATGTGAAAATATTGAAAAAGATCGTTTAAAGCAGAGAACTTGAGATATATGCTACCTGAGGATTCGTTCAACAGGAGAATTTGCCGGATAACCGACAGTTTTATTTTCTTATATTTGGCAGTTGTGAATGTCAAAGGGAATCAGTTTAGCGTTGCTCAAATGTTAACTGATTCTCATAACACTGTCTCAGTTCAAAATTGACTAATGAGTCACTGGCCTTCGCTCGCCCGACCTCTCTCTCCTCACGCCTCACTGGCACCCCCGCGTCTTACAACCCTTCCTTCGCCTGCCCCCCTTCTTCCCGCCCACAACCGCTGCCGACCGGCTGTTCTTAAACACAAAAAATCGCAGAACTTTGTTTTCGGTTGCAAGGTATGTACGTCCCAGTTTGCTTGCGCATCTGGCATGCAATGTTTATACTGTATACAATATTTGTATTAACTTATCCCTAAATTAATAATTCATGTATTCATATTATTTTATTTCGATAATTCTAATTTTAGCTCTGAGGATAGCTTCGCGATCGAAACGATCATAAGCAACATAAATTGTTGATACCAGACACCTTTTATATATCATATTAGAAGGTATCTACCTCATCAGCGATCTAATTAATGGCTAATGACCGTCAGAAGACAAGGTACTCCCAACTAAAAGAAATTGTTGCTGATACTTCTAGAGCAATTTTGAATGCAACGATTCGACAGTACTCATTCTGTCAGGATGTGAAAGAGTATTCAAAACGATTGTTTACGCAGAGAACTTGCCGAGTAGCCCATTTTCTCCAGACGTACGTTACACTCCAAAAGGATGTCAGGATACCAAAAGAGAAGCCTTTTTACCGTGCCAGCATTGGAAAATTATATGCCGCAGTGAGAACAATGCACATTACATTTTCGAGGCATTGTTTGCACTAATCAATTCAGAACATGATGAACATCTAATGGAGACAATACTGTAAAGTATTCACAGAAAAAAAAAGTTTCCCGTTGTCACTGTAAGATATTTTTATAAAATAAATTGCAATTTATTTTTTACTATTTCACCTTCTTCCAAGAATACTTCAGCTTCAAACAATTTGTGTAATTATGTAGGCTGCTACTCATATCGGCGAGCAAAGTGAATTAATATTTTCACATTACATCTTTTATAAAGGATTAGGACGATTCCTGTTCCGGCCTCTCAGTCCATCTTCTTGGGCGTCCTGGATCTCTTCTTCCACGAGGCCTATATGTCATTGCTTCATTGGGCAATCTTCCATCAGCCATTCTTTTTAAGTGTTATTTCCAATTTCTTTTCAACGAGTGGTTAGTGAGAAGATCTTGAATTCACTTCGTATGTCAGTAATAACATTTTAATTATAAACACACGTAGACAAAGAAGAAAACTTAATATTGCATATGGGATGAATGACATCGATGAGGATATTAGTGTTCCCTATTATTGAAAAAGGGAAAAATGAACCTGACAGGGTTAATCCGTACTTTTTTCCACAAATAGGGTAAAAGTTATTTAGGGGCGTAGTTATCTTGCCTTGTCAAACGTACGAACCGTGTTTGGATTCGGGAGAATACCAGCTTCGTCCACTTCAAATGAGAGTTCGGAAAAACATTTAAAAACACAGTGTATCGTAAACGAATATTAGCACAGGCATTTTTATACAACAAACATTGAGTGAAGGAAAATGGAAATTTGATAATGCCAACAATGATAGTGTCCTCCAGAAACAGGGGGAAAGGATACTGCAAACGAAACTGAGGAAAAAGTTCTCGCAATCCAAAATACTGTCACATTCTCTTAAAATTTGTGCCCTGCATGTACTGGTGGCACATATCAGAGGCACATATTTTCAATATTAGCGCTAACACTGTGCCTAGAGTACATAAAAGGCATGTTCTGGCCTTCATGACGGCGAAGGCTGCGGCATGCGCAAAATTTGTTAAGGCATGCGTATTGTTGCTTCAAGAGAAGTGGAGAACTTCAGAGGAGAGAGAGAAGTGATGGTAGAAACACCATGCTTGTACGTGCCAACAAAGCTACCCTAAAAGATAGTTTTGAATGGACCAAACACAAACGACAACAAGTTACGCAAACTGCCAATCTCAAGGACATTCATGATACTTAAATAGCTGGTGAGTAATTCAGTCTCCAATACGAGCGACTTTGATGACATTTTCCAGTTGCTATTGTTGTAGCAGTAGGCAAATATTTTGGAGAAAAGCTAATATTATTATTTCTATATTAATTGTATTGTTATATTAAAATGAATGACAATTATACAATATAAAAAAGACGTATCCCAAGAAGGATTAATACTTTTTTGAATATCGGAGAAACTCGTAGTAGAATATAATCCTACAATATAATATATATTTAATTATACCTATATAACTATTAGGTATTTGTACACGGAATGTAGATATAGATTGAAATGTAAACTAAATATATAATTATATCTACTAAGATCCTAGACGCAATAAAGAAGCATTGGATCAATAGAACCGAACCCCAACGCGGACGCTGGTCTCAATGTAAACAACGCCTGAGAGCACGTTTTACCACCAATCCGCGACAGTCCGGGGGCAGTTCAACGCCGCTCGACTACGAGGACGATTGGTGCGAGGCCCGGGTTGGCCAAGAACGCGAGCCAATCAGAGGGAGCCGGGTCCGTGAGTCAGTCCAGCCAGACGCAAACTCGTCTACAATGAGTGCCGCCGAGAACCCCGACAGTTTGTGACAAACGACGAAACCAGCTCTCCGTCCCCCTGTGCAGCCGGCCCCCGAAAGCGACCATGAAACAGACGACCCCTTAGAAGCGATCGCAGCACGTGCATTTTTAATACCGGTTAGCACGCAACCTTGGTACAATGTCACAGTATCTAACCGATACCAGATTCTGACCCCGAAAAACCGCCCGACCCAGGCGCCGCCATCAGCGACTAACCAAACAGCTACTGCCCAACTGCAACGCGCCCGCGCGATGCGGCGGGCGAAATATGTATACAGCAGCCGGTAGACGCGGCAGCTATTATCAAAACCTTAACCTCCCACATCACGACCCACTAAGGGGCAGCTCCATGCCAGCCACCCTAACATTAAAACCAGGTTGCGTGCGCGATCACGGGAAAATCATTGGAGTGTTAGGAAGACTGAAAGAACTCAATAGGGACGCGCAGTTCTTCTTCAGACGCGTCGCGAGTGAACGCCGCAACAGGTTAGTGATGCGCGGGCTGCACGGGGGAGAGGACATTAACGCAATCAAAGAGCAGATCGAAAATTAAGGTGTTACAGTGCACCGATCTCAGAAAAGAAACGAGCACTGTACACCGATACGGGAAAAACTCTGGCCAGTCTAGAGCTATACTAGGTCGAGGTTAATCATAGTCAAATTAATGCTCTAAAATCCGTTCAATTCATCTCTCGACCCTTTGCTTCTTGGGAGGAGCACCGGGGAAATGATAGGGTGCCCCATTGCAGGAGGTGCCAAATGTGGGGTAAGTGCCACAACGGCTGCAGGCGAAATCCCGTCTGCATGTTCTGTGCGGGGGCCCACACATTCGATGCATGCCCGCGAAACGAAGGAGACCAGCCCACCTGCGCAAACTGCCAACTACGGCGAATGACCCACGCTGCACGACGCCTCACGGGAGCGAGCCAGTCCCGTTCCGCCGCCCAGCACGCTCAGCGCGTGAATGCATTCTGCCAGCCGCGCACAGCGCTCGTAGGGTGTAAATAGTGCTGTGGGTATAAATGAATGAATGGGATTGTAAATAGCCACGAATGAATGCGTGTGAAAATAAACAAAAAAGAAACAAGAACTTTTTAGAGAACTAACCCGAAAATCATTACAACTAAATAAAAAACAAACAATTCCCAAAGAGGAAATGTAATTAGTTTTTAAGTTAGCATAAGTTAGTCTGTTTAAGTTACTGCCCTTATAACCTGAAAAAGCCTCGTCGGCTGCAGGTATTATGTATTCCTAAGGCAAATAAATTCCCGCCCCTCCAGGGTAACTGAAAAAACAGCGCTCGTAGGGCCCCGCGTCGCCGCTGCGTCAGGATTAGCCAGCGCTCCTCCCTCCATGTCAGCCTTCCCAGCTCTCTCGCGATTGGCCCCTACTGCTGCAGGCGCCCTATTCGCCCGGTTCTCTGACGTAGCGGCCGGCCGACCAATCGCATCGCCCCCAGCTCCTTCCGCGAACTCAAACACAAATTCAGTTTCATCAGCTCTCGGCGGCCTCTCTGATCTTTCGGAACTATTGCAATTGTAGCGTGGAGTCGACCTACGCAAAATCATCGATCTGGTAAAATTAGCACTCTCGATCTCCCGCCGCCCAGGAAAATTTTTTCTAAAATCATGCAAATCGCCCCCCATCTTAAATGATACATTCCCATGAATACCTCTCAAGATACTTTTTTCAAAATCGTCTCCCGCAATGCGAGTGGCGGACTAAATCGAAAAAAGGCGGAAATCGAGCAATTGCCGATTAATCGTCACACGCCATTCTCATCCAGGAGACGCACCTCGCACACGCCGAGGCATTCTTGCTGCGGATTGTGTGTGTGTATATATATATATATATATATATATATATATATATATATATATATATATATATATATATAGACATCATGGGATTATGCAATCCCATAACGCCACCGTCTAGTATGTGTGAACACCCACAGGCAGCGAGGATAGCAGGCGCGGTGAAGCAGAGGCTCTTAAACGCGCGGCCTGGTATCCGTTGCCCGTACTAGACGGTGGCGAACTAGCGAGCAACGTTTTTCTCGTGGAGGGTTGAGAGAGGGGAAGCAACCCCATCACTGCAATTTTTCCAGGCGTCGGGCGATATATACGCGAACCCGCAAGAGGGAGCTCTCTCTTGCCACCACTCGCCGAGTAAGCAGCTCTTCTCTTTTGCCACCGCTCGCCGAGCAGCTGTTCGTTAACATTAGCTCAGATATTGTTCGCCGCTGCAACGACTACTAGATAGGAGTATTCGGCGTCGAACAGACGTTCTAGTCAGTCATCCGCGAGATAGTGCAGATTCAGTAAAGTATTTCTTCAGTTAACGACACGGGAAGTAAAAGTTACCCGTTGTGAGAGAAGCATTGAAAGCTCTGGTTTAGCAAAGTGGAAGTAGCAACGAGCGAGGAACTTGCACGAGTATTCGGTGAAGTGCAAGGGACATTTTCGCAACGTGGGCGTAGTCAGAGGCGCCGGTAGCAGACGAGGAGGAAGAAGAGGCCAAGGACCCAGGCGCACGAGGAAGAAGACGGAACGACTAGGAAGAAGACCGGAAGAGGACGCAAGAAGACAACGTAGACGGCAGAGGCGAATCCCGTCTCTTTACGACGCAGAAGCTGGTACCGAGCGACGTCGACGAAGAGACCAGCGCACGACCATCAAGGCCAAAAGTGGGAAGTTCACGAGGTAACGCTTAGGGCGCGAGAAATGGGTCAAGTTCACGTCGGCAGGGAAAAAATAGTATAAGAAAGTGTTAAGAAATTGAGGACACGGGTGGCAACAAATTGCATTATCATAGTAGAAGACATTTTGATGCACTATTGCCTGCGTAAAATATTCTACCTAGGACATTTGTTATTCTGTTATTTTCAGCCACAGTTAAAGTGTAAATGAGAGTGGTGCACTTGCACTCATTCTTTTTCTTTGCATGTGATATTTTGAAGCAGGAGATTGTAAATTGAAAATTTTGGTTTCGTGGGCAATGTAAAAAGAATAGCATAGATTTAGATATATTTAGTTTTCCAAGGGAATTCCCAGTGGAGATTAGGGCAATCATTTCAGTCTCAATTTTTGGTGTAAATTATGTGTTTATTCATTTGTGTGTGTGTGTTGTAAAGACGAGGGAGTAGACCGAAAGAACCTATTGAAAGAACTCTGTGTGTGTGTGTGTACCGTATTAATGCTCTAATCTAAAAAACTTAACATTGTATACACACACACACACAAAAAAAACAACTATCAAACCCCAGAGTGGGCATGTATTAGTTATAAGTTAGTCTATGTTAAAAGCACTAGTATTTTTCTTACTGTTATTTACACGATATTTTTGTACCGGCTGAGGTTTTCAGTCCTTCAAAGAGTAAACGTTTTATTTCTGACTGCACACGCATTTATTAATTCAGAACATGTTCACTGTGAAGAGGTCGGTACCTTGGAGGTGTTGCATGCACATTTCAGGCTAGGTTAATGCACTTCATTAAGAAAATTACTACAAATTCACATAGAGTACATTTCAAATACTAGGTCAGAGCCACGATTTTCAAACCACCGCTTGGGGCGTTGCATGAATCTGACTGATAAAACGGCGTTTCAACGAAATCTCGTGAGTTCGAAAAATCAGTTTTGTAACATTGCATTGGCGAGTGCGAATGGTGTTCGAGGTATGTTTTCGCAGCAGAAATCACAAGAAACCTCGCAGCAAAGTAGTGGATGTGCGTTTGATAGAAGGTACACATTGTATTTCCATACTTATTTTGCATTATGTAATGAAGGACTCGAAATCGCCTTTTATAAATTACAAAGCTATGCCATAGTTTTGTTCCGTATTATTACACATGGCTCGCTTTAAAAAGCGCAAAACGGGAATCCTGACAGAAATCTGCCGGAAGTACACAGTTTTAGAGAAGGGGTACACAAGTGATGTACTTTGTAAGAAGCAAGCGTTAATAAAAGTATGTCAAGAATTCAACGCACAAAATCCAGGCAAATCTGCGCGAGAATGTGGACAACTTCAGAGCAAGTTTCTGTGACCAAATAAGAGTAAAAGCAAGTTGGTGCAAAAAGAGATCTTTATGCATCATGGAATGAGACCAAAGGCACTGGACGAGGCCCATCACAAACAAAACGTACTGATGCAGCAGAAGTTGTGGCAAGGATGCCAGGGGCATCATTTGAACCATTAGAAATAGCATACGATGACGCCTTTGTATTCCAGGAATTAATTTCTCTAGCCATTTTTTATTGTACTGTTAGAAAATAGGTATGTGACTATTGGTATATTTTGAAATAAATATGCCTTGTGCAGTACAAAATTATCCCGCTGGGAGCGTCCAACGCAACGCATTGCAGTTCAGTTCTGCCTAGGTACGTTGACCTGGCTTGTTCTGTCAGTCTGCAGTTATAATTTTCGCAAGAGCTGTTGTATTTTTCTTTGTGTGTGTGTGTGTGTGATGGCAAGTTTAAGTGAACAACGTGCAGTTGTGAAATTTTTTTACGTGGAAAAAATGCTGCTGAAACTGCGTTAATGTTGAAAATTGCTGACAAAGATGACGCTATGGGAAAAACTCAAGTGTACGATTGGTTCGCTCGTTTTAAAAATGGCGAGATGTCAATTGATTACAAACTTCGTTCTGGACGTCCTTCAACTGCCCGAATCGTTGACAAAATTCGAGAGCCTGTGCACACAGATTGTCGACAGATAATTGAACTGTCAGATTAGTGGGATATCTTGAAGCTCGGTTCAGCGAATTTTAACGGACGATTTGGGCATGAAAAGAGTTGCTGTCAAGTTTGTTCACCGGGTTCAGACTGACATTCAAAAAGAAAATCGAGTTGAAACTTGTGCATTGAAACAACAGCTCGAAACCGAACCAGATTATCTGTCAAAAATAATTACTGGAGATGAGCCACTGACACTCGCTGCTGCCGGCGGTCGCTGTCACTCAGTCTCAAGTGGAAGTTGAGCTGTGAAGTGTGCATTGCGGTGAACAGCGGTGCAGTAAGTGAACAGTGGCCAGCGCGGTGGACTGGACAGTGCATCGGACTGCGATAATGTAGAAGTGAACAGTGCAAATAAGTAATCAGAAGAAATTAACAGTGTAAATAATTAATCAAGAGAAGTGAGTCATGTTGTAAACACACCTAGCCGGTGTCGCCACGCCGTCAACACAGAAGTTATTCTTTTGTCACTTTGTATTCAGCTAAGTTATGTTAAAATAAAGATCGGTTTGTTAAACGAGAAATGTGACTTCAATAATACCTGCACGAACACATGTATAAGGAAACAACCAAGTGAAGAACACAAGGACTGTGCAACCTATCTGTACATAAATCAAGTATTTTTAGTGTATCACTAAGAAATAAAATACACGTCTTTCTTCAAATATTCAGAAATGTTACAATACGAATTCTGTAGCGACTGACGGGGCACCGGCTATAATGGGAGGAATTACTTCTGAATACTACAATCTCAAATCTCAAAATTGGTTTTACCATGATTGACAGTAAAGTTTCTAACGCGTTGTCAACCACTGCATCTGCTCAACGTTGTTACTATGTCAGGCAACACCAAAAGATTTCAATGAAATAGATGCAATTCTGAAGAAAGAAATCGTTGGGACAATTTAAAGTTTGGAATTTCTTCATGCATGGATACGATTCTTTGAATGTTGCTTGAACATTTCATACAAGTTGGAGGGGGAAAAAAGTGGCAAGCGCGTTATACTGAAGACAAGGAGAACGCTGCAACTTGCAAAAAAAATATTCAATTGGAATTCCGTCAACAGGGACTTGTTGATCAACCGAAGCCTAGTTGCGGAAGTACAAATGACGGAAACACTGCTCGACGATTTTTCGAAAACGCTCATGTTTCTTCATTGATAACGGGAGTAGATCAAGAATTAATTGAACGGTTTCACAACGCGTTGCAGGCTATTTCAAGCGAATTTGAAATTAATATAACCAATTTCAAAGAATATGCTTTGGAAACCGCGAGAAAATTCGTTCAATTATATCCTTGGTTCTATGTACATGCCAACTTCTGTGCACAAGTTTCTAATTCACGGTGGATAAATATAATCTGCGTTATTACCCATTGGACAAATGTCAGAAGCAGCACAAGAATCTTGTAATAAATACATTCGCAAGTACAGAGCTCACTTCGCACAAAACTGCAGTCGAGTCAAAACTATGCACGATATTTTTCTACGACTCATGATG
Organism: Gryllus bimaculatus; assembly: GCA_017312745.1. NCBI lineage: Eukaryota > Metazoa > Arthropoda > Insecta > Orthoptera > Gryllidae > Gryllus > Gryllus bimaculatus. The sequence goes on from BOPP01000217.1 coordinate 1,960,699, forward strand.
TCGTTAGACCCATTTATATCGAGTATAAACAATCTCCTAACAAAAAGTGAAGACTATCACTGGAAGCAGTCAAACTTCTGATTCAGTTATCTGCTGCACAGAACTTACGGAAGTGACAGTATCAGTCAAACTGGAGAGTCCTCAAATTATGATGATGCAGATTCGGATGATTCTGCAAAATCATTTCTTTTAATAGTGTATTTTACAACTAGTCTGTAAACTTTATATACATGATAATATTTTCTTAATATTGCTGTATAAAATGTTAATTACACAACTTAAACATATAGAACAAAAAGTATACTTATTATCTACGTTTTTCCGCCATCTTGATTTTTTAAATAATGTCAGATTCGTAATCGGCGACCCCCAAAACTCTTAAATACAAACGTATTTGCAAAATAAATCATTTTTAGAGTTTTAGACACGTTTTTGGCATTTGGAACCACTGTGCGACAGCGAGAGGGGACTCACCTAAAACAAGCACCCCGTTTGTGAGAGACTGCTCTAAAACAAGCACCTAGTTGGTGATGACGAGCACCCTTGATGTTATAGCAATTGGAAACTTAAAAGCTACCTCCCCCCCCCCGTTCTCTAGGAAGTAGATATGTAGGTATGCGCGCCGCCGTATTTGGTCCGTTTGGCGGCAATGGCATATGATAACACGCACAAAGACAGTGCCGTTTAACAGTTATTTTTTAATAAATAGAGCTGCCAGAGCCACAAGAGTGAGGTTGAGTTTATCGTGCCTGTCGCGCAACATGGATTTCGAACAACGCATTAACATTAAGTTTTAAGTTGAAAAAAAAGGCCAAAAACGATCATGAAATTTCAACATCGGTGTATGGCGAAAATATGGTACTTCTGAAGAATGTGGACAAGTGGTATGTCCGATTTGAAAACGGAAATGAGTGTTAAAGACGAGCAGCGTGCAGGACGTCCGGTAACGTCACAAACAAATGAAAATGAGCAAAAAGTGGAAACAATGGTTCGTTCAAACAGGCGAATGACTGTTCGAGAGCTATCGGAAGACCGTAACATCTCGGACGGTTCCGTTCGAAGTATTTTAACTGATGAGTTGCAAATGAGACGAGCGAGTGCAAAAGTTATTCCCAGACTTTTGAGTGTTGAACAGAAGGAAAATCGTGTCAGTTTGCAGAGTTGAGGGATGGTCTTCGTGATCAAAATTGTAACTGGAGATGAACGATGGGTCTATGGCTATGACCCTGAGACCAAACTGCAGAGTTCCCAATGGGAAACAAGTTCATCTTCTCGCTCCATAAAAGGCACGTCAGTCAAAATACATCAAGGTCATGCTCATTCTTTTTTTTCTTTCGATAATGAGGGCATAGTGCGATCAGAGTTCGTTCCAAGGGGAACAACTGTAAACTCTGTTTTATAAGGACGTACTGCAACGTTTGCGAAACAACGTACGACGAAAGCGGCCAGAAAAATGGGCCAATGGCTTCCTTCTTCACCACGACAACGCGCCGTGCCACACCTCATTCACGAGTTTTTGGCCGAAAGAAGTGTTCCTGTCTGTCCACATTCTGTCCATTCCTGTCTGTCGGTTTTAGCGACTTCTGTCTCTTCCCAAAAATTAAAGCTGTACTTGAAGGAAAATGTTTTGACACAATTCCTGACATTGAGGGGGCCAAAACTGAGCAGCTGAAAGCTCTCCCGAAAGACGCCTTCCAGAAATTCCTCCAGTCATGGAGTCAACGTTGGGATAATTGCATTGCTAGCCAAGGACAGTACTTTGAAGGAGATTAAATCAAATTCTGTGAAAGCTTATTACTTTTTTAAATAAAAAAGCCCACCGTATTTTTTGGTTACACCTCGAATAGTTATGTATATGTTCTCGTGGCCCAATGACGAATTCGCTTGCTTTTCACCACTAAGGTTCCGGGTTCGATTCCCATAGAACGTCATGTGAAATTTGTTACGTCAAAACGCGTTTGCGTGCTTCACATGAGCTAGTCCAACCCCTATGAAGTGTCCTAAACCCTACCCCAATCCTAATTCCTTCCCAATTCTGACTGCTGAGTAGTGACGCAAGGGTGTGTTGTAGGAGTACGTGGATATGATACTTTGCAGTCCTTGACAACTGACTGCGACATGAAATGAATTAATTGAATACTCCCGCGCTGATATTAATGGAGAATTACGTCGGAAGCGCACAGCGCTCAACGCCCACGGGGCTTGGACACGCGTTGTGTCAACAGAAGACGCAACAATATATATAAAAAAAAAAGCTTATTTACTGCTTCAGAAACAGAAAATCTCAAAGTCACAGATATTTAGTGAGAAAACTCGAGAACCGGTGGCGTGTATCCAAGGTAAGCTAGGAAAGCTGCGTGCCGGAGAAAATGCAGTTCAGTATTGTGAAATGAAGAGAACTCAGTTGAGTTTTAAACTTCTGCGAAATAAAGAGTACACTGTCTCGCGTGAGCGCGGCCATTCATTGAACATACAATGCTACTGCTGACGAAAGACAGAAAGTGGATGAAAAAGTCTGAGGTAGTGGGCGCCGCAACCCGGCCCGAAGTGAGTATGACGTTCTCGTTCTAGAAGCATTAGGCATGTTTGCATACGAGTAAAACACTGGTAAGCGCCGCCCGCCAAGTCTGGTGTTGGGATACCGCGGCGGATTTGTTTGATCTGTGCATGTAATTTTAACTGTGCTGATTACTTGTGTGCGTGTTCTTTTGACTGTCGCAAAAAGCAAACGGGCGGGAGAAGTCTGAAACAAAAACATTCCTCGACATGGAAAATGAAGAAATTTAACGAAACGGCAATGATAGCATTCCTGAAAGAAAGATCAACGAAATGAGGTGAACCAGGAAAGAAGAAAATAACCTGAAAGCACAAGATAAGAATGTGATAGAAACTGTCAAAGAAGAATGCAACAATACCAAAGAAACATTCGTATCCAAATAGGAAACCAATTAATTAGTGGACCAATGAAACCTCGGAATTGAAAAAAAACAACTTCTTAATGCGAGAAGGAAAGGATCCCCTTCACTAAGGAGTTCACGCAGTGCCAAGACGAGCTGAGAAATGCCATAAAAGACAGCAAAAGATGCTGGTTTTCCCTAATAGAAAATAGTTCGACCCATGGGGAAAACCTTTCAAAAATTGGTAACTACGAAACTAGGGCTCAAGGGAGACCCCAGGCACTGAAATCCGAAAGCAAGTTTTAACCAGAACCCGGAGATCACACAGTAACACTATTCGGATATTTTTTTGAGGACTCTCGCAGTTATGTCAGTATTACTTTAATTAATGAAATTGCAATTATGACGTACGTCATCGCCGCCAGTGGTCTACTTCGGTAGTCGCCATCGGTAGGCCGTGGGTGTGTAGTTATTCTGCAGTTCCTTATGTCCTCCATTCTACAATTGTTAAGTTTGGAAAAATTATCACAAAAAAGAGCACTTTGTTTATGGGAGGAGTTTATAGTCGTCACTTACATTGAGTGTTCCCTAAGTGGACGAATAGTATTCATAAACAGCCCTTGAGTGAAGTCTAAGTGAGCACACATTCCTATAAAGGGAGGCAGCCTGCTCCCTTAAGTGTCCTTTATGGGTCCCTCGCGTCGTCAGTCGTAACCAGTTTAGGTTATACTTTTACGCGGCGTTCACGAACTATTTAATTCGTTCCATTTGTGAAACGTGTTATGGAAAACGACTTCAAAGATAATTTTGAGCTTTATACCCAACACATCCTGTGTAATTCAAAGAGATATTAGAGATGTGAGCAACCCATTGGAAATGTACAATGATGAACAATTCCGAAAGCGGTTTCGTTTCAATAAAACTACTGTAGTGGATACACTTGTGCCGATGATCGACAAAGTCCTAATGACTAAAACAGGACTGCTCTTATTAAAAGTTATCGTTGCATTAAGATCTTATGCAACTTCATCCTTTCAGGAATGTTTCCACAATTTTTAACTTTTATTCATTACTGATTTTTAAGACATATTACAAGTAATTATGAATTTGCAATTGAATAACAAGTGTAGTATGTTAATACTATATGGGGTTGACATTTTCAATTACATGAAATATTAATAATCCATTACCAATATTGGCAGACCTATGTTAATACCATATACGAGTTATACTAGAGCCTAAGTTAATGTTGTGGAATCAACTGAAACTAGTATTATATTATAATAATGCACATAAATCATATGAAGAAAATGTACAAGACCTAGCAAAGATTCATTAAAATTTTGATACGAGGTTCATATATTATATTTTTTACCAAACATTTATTATTAGGGATTTGTAATAAATACATTTTAAAAATATTAACATGATATCGGTTGCAAATAGTCATTGAAATTATATGAGAAACATAGATTATAGTTACAAATCTGCTTGTTATTAGTGATTGGTAGTAAACGTATTAGTAAAATATATCAATATCGAAACATCTAGTTTTGTCTGTATGAGGACATATTAGAGGTAATAGACGTATTAAGTCGTGCGCGCGACGTGAACTCTCCGTTGGAGAGTCCATCCTCTGTTAAATTAAACGCTCTTTGAAAAGGGCGTGTGTAAACTCGGTTGCCAAGAACTTCGAAACAACTGCCCCTTCGAAACCCATGCCATGTTGCCACATTTCCCTTCCGCTCACTCTGCGGTCTATTAAATACGAGCGCCTATAGATGAACACTTATTTTGAGAAAGCAGGGTTCGCTTATCCTATAAGTGACGACTATGAATTCGGCCCTTTATCTCCATTTTACAGAAGATGAGTCTCTTTTACATTCGTCTAATGACGACATTGATTCAGATTGAAACTATTTTTAAAAACATTAATTAATTAAATATTTGCTAATGAAATTAAAAAAAAATTTTCTATACGTCCAGTCAAATTCCTAACCTTTTAATGACTATTCCCATCGCCGAACAATCAGTACCCGAAACGTTGCATAATTTATATAAATGTGATTGTATTCAGAATTTGTTTATGATTATATAATTGTTTAAATCAAAATTGAAGGTCTATTTTAATGATATTACACTAATTTGAATGAATTACCAAGTTATGAGATTTTTTTACAGAGTTCATAGTAACGTCAATTGTGCAATCACCAAATGCAAATAATATTAAAGAATGAGATCTTGGTTATCGGGGAAACCTACGACTTCAATATTAAAGACTCTTTGAATGGTGTTAAAGAATCAGACAAGGAAAAAAGTGTTTAGTAGAATGTGACAAGTCCATACAGTTACAAAATGCAGCATCGTAGTATATTAAATTTAATTATACTACTGATAGGCCTGTGGAGATTAAGAGAACGGAAGCTTTACAATAAGAACAGTGACTGAACAGAAGCAAAAATAATTTAGAGCGAAACAAACACCAAGTGCGAAGGTAAAACAATTTTGGGACAAAATACACAAGTTTAAAAGTTGGTAAGCCAAAAATCAAGATTCAGAGGGAAACAAAAAATTACTAAAAATATTTTTGAAACTATCAATAATTCATACACCCTCAAAAAAGTTAATATAGACATTTCTCATTCAAAGAATTAAAAGTATACACTTAAAGTAAATATAAAATCATCAGGCTTAGAAAAATTATGATAAAATTACTTTTAAACTACCTGAGTTTTAAAAAAGAATTATTTTAGATTTGTTTAATGATGTATTGCATAGTAGTTCATTCCTAGATCAATAAAAGAAAAGCTTAAGTCTTGCTCGCATCCAAAGGTATAGCAGAAAGGTTACTGACTGCAGGTATTGTACTGCAAGTACTGCAAATTATGGAGAGAATGATAAAAAGGAATGACTGGAATGGTTGTGAAAGAAATGGGATATTATACAAAACTGAAGTTAATTTGATGAAAAATTGCAAAAAAAATTCTAGGCTTCAACTTGTTTCCCACAAATATTCAGTTTAATCTGTTAATTTATGTGTGATATTTGTACTTATACCTTTCAGTTTTATGTACTCGTATCGTGTGTGTATTTTATGTACTCTTACTTAATCTACGATACCTGCTACGGAGTAATATTTTTTTTTTCTGTTTTGTTTTTGGACTTGAATATCTGATCAGCATGGATTAATTAAAGCCAGATTCACTGTTATTGATCTTTTCACGTATCAGTCTTATCCCTTTACATTTACCTTTCCGGGATCCCACAGGGGTCAAAAGTTGGATCTCAATTATTTACAATAGTTATGAATGACGTTAAAATGAGGTTATGAACAAAGTTACGAATGAGGTTATGAACAACGTTACGAATGAGGTTATGAACAACGT
>BOPP01000217.1:1967317-1977894 GCA_017312745.1 Gryllus bimaculatus
AGAATGAGGTTATGAACAAAGTTAAGAATGAGGTTATGAACAAAGTTAAGAATGAGGTTATGAACAAAATTTAAGAATGAGGTTATGAATGAAGTTTAGAATGAGGTTTGAAGTTTACAATGAGGTTATGAATGAAGTTTGTGACAAAATAATGGCATCAACAAACAAAAAAATTTTAACTCTTTCTACCGATAAATTCTATAGAAGTTTGCAAGAACTTACATGCTAACTTTGATTGTATTTTTCAATGGTGTCCGCAATAAGCTGTTATTAAATTCCAATATATGAAATGGTTCTTGAGAGGCTTAAGTTAAAGATTTCAGAGGTTTGTTGACTGTCAGCTTGCATTTAATTGTCACATGAATAGGTCATCAATTCTGCTAATACAGTGTGATATATTTACAGAGACTTGGTAAGAATTACAAAAAAAAAATCTTGAGATTGTTACATTACATGTTATGTTTCATTTAAACTAGAATATGCATCAGTGATATGGACAACAAACAGGGTGGGGAAGGTTAGTCTATTGAGGCTTGTGAAAGGTGATATGCAAAGTATCTTTACAAATGTTGGAACCACCCACCCCATGAATTGACAATGCTCAATTGTATTTTAAGTTTTCATTTTCAAAATCTTGAGAGTAAAAGACATCTAAATTGTTTTCATTCTCAAATTAAGAAGCATTATTCTACCTTCACAACTGTTGTTCCAGGTAGCAAACTGTCGCAATATGATAGTTCTCACAAATTGTTTTACGTGCAAATAATTAATAACCAATTGTACTGTATAATACAAGTTTATATAAAATAACTGAATTAACTAAAAAAATTATAATTTAATTTTCATGAACCTCTTGCTTATTTTTGTCAACTCAATTTTAATGTTAACCTGGCAACTCACTATATATCTATCTTGATCACACACTGTAATTGTGTAGGTTTTGTATCTTCATTCTTACCTCACCTTGTTTCTTAGAGATTGTTAATTGCCAAGCAGAATTATAAATTATTAGGGCAGTTTACAGTACTACAAGTTCAATGAAAATTACTCTTCGTATTCTAGTTTGTATCTAATTTGTCATTATTTGACAGTTCAAGAAAGCAAGAAAGTGGAAAAAAACAAGAAGAAGGAAAAAAGAAACTCAATGTAAAGTGTGTGTGTGTGTGTGTGTGTGTGTGTGTGTGGGGGGGGGGTTTACACACAACCCAGGTGTAAAGGACAAGCACAAATAAAATCAAAAGAACTTCAGGTAACACTACATCCTGATTCTTTAGTCAGAATCATGAATTACTTACTCTTAAAATGCATTACAAAATGATTACACAAAAATTAAAAATTTCATTTTCATTTTTATCCGAACATTACCATTGTGAGAAATGGTACCAAAGAAGCACTCAGAGACACCATTAACACTTGAGTTCTAGCAATGAATCTGTGAGATCCTGGCATTCATTTTCAAATATTTGAGGAAAGTAATCAATCAAATGGAAATTTATTGTGACCTTCTACAGTACATTTCCAAGTAACCCAGTGTCATTCATTTCAATAATATTTTTCATGGTAAGCTTTGAACAAATCAACACGTCCATGCTGTGCTGTACACAATGGATACTTGTATAATAGCATGCTCTTCTGACAGTAAACAGTGTTAACAGTAAACATCCTCACAACCTATTTTTTTCACTGAACATTAAGTCGAATTTAAATATTATGTGACTTACAAAGTACATTCACATTTAAATAAGTAGAAATCATTGATAATAACAAAAAATGACAGGAGTATCTCAAAGATACATTGCGTGTATTGATGTTACATTTTTCATTGTGAGCACTCACAGTTTAAAGAACAATTTCCAGAAGTGAAGTCAAATTAACAAACTATAAAATTCAAACTATTTTAATTAATGAAATGTTTGAATTCTTTCAAAGCAGACTAGCATTCCAGCAAAGTCAGGGGAATGGAACTACACTTCATCGCCCATCGGAGTAATATGGTTTTGCTTCTGCTTACCACAGGAACACTTAACACAGCATTTCACTCTGAAGACAGCAGATACATGATGAAAACATTAGCAACAACACCTATGACACAACAACATCCAGACAGCCAAGAATCCATTTAGTTCATCACTTCACAATTTGAAACAGTGAGTAGTATAAACAAAATACAATAGTGCACACATTTGTATATGCAGCAGGAACAACAAGATCTGAAAAAAACAACAAAAAAACACACAATTGTTAATAGATAAATCATTCTCAGTTAAAAAGTTTGAGGGAAACAGACTACTTACCAATGTTTTTCCTCAAGTATTTCTCATAATCAAGATAGCTGGCACAGTATAAAATGCACATGCTTCAGTTCCAGTAGAACACAAAGAAGGACTTTATGAGTACATTACTTTCTAAATAAGCCTTGTATTTTCTACTTGGCAAGTAATGATAATTTCAAAAAACTGTTTTTCTTATTCTGCATCATTACTTCAGTATGCCCTCTATGGAATCTTTTGATGTAATTAAAAATTCTTCAAAATTAGATTGATTGCCACTTTTCTAGTCATTGGTATCCACCTGGCGAAGTTTCCTAAAAACTTTTCTACAGGTTACTGCAAACTGATGCCCCAAACTGGAACAACAGTTTCTAAAGACTGGAGTTGGAAGCATTGTAAGTCTCGGAAATTTATTACAATAATGCACTCTTGTCTTTACCTCAATTTCATAATTAACAAAAAAGATCTTCAAAATCTTTTTCAGCAAATGCACTATTTTCCTAAAAAAACAAAAAACAACTGGTATTAGAATTCTTGGAAATCTGTGGATAGTATACATACTGCAATGAATTACATTTTATAAAAATAAATATTTTCATAAAATATAAAGCAAATTTGCATAATATAAAGAATTAATCATAGCTTCAATTTTTAATTCAACTTGAATATTAAAGGTTAGGTCATTAATATGGTACATCCAGTTCAATCGCATTCCCCCTCCCCATATCAAATAACCTTAGTTTCTAAAGAATACTGTCAAAAAAAATTCCTGCAGAGAAATGAAAACATACACAGAGTTTGTTATTCTTTCTTTCCTCTTTCTTTTTTTTGACATTAAAAAAACAAATAATAAGGCAGGAAGAATAAAAATGTCCTAATGTCATCGGAAAAAAAATCTATGTATAAGGCAGAACCAAGACTGCTCATGAATGGAAAAATAAATTGTCAGAGAGGGAGACAAGTACAAAGGTTTAGAATCCTAGTAGATTTCTGAAACGTGTTAAGTTACCATCAGATTATGAGACACTGAGGAACGCAAAATTGAGATGACAATGCAGCTGATAAAGAGTTCTCTGACAAATTCACCCAAGAAGGGAGATAATCATCACTTGGGTTACATGATTTTCTTAACAGTTAAAAATAGCAAGCAATGAAGACCATTTTATCACTGCACGCGTTCATTGTTCCTTGATAGGGCTACGATTACAACTGTAAAAATATAATACCGCAAACGAAAATAATTTATTTCGAAATAGTACATATATACCACATTTCTTGTCTTCTAAAATCGTCCACGTAATACACGATGTTACTAAAATATGACACCAAATTTTTCTTACCTTATTACATGTTGTATTAGTACACAATAACCGGCAATTCTTTCCTTCCTTTCACAGCAATCAATATTTCATTATATACAACAAGCACTCAATCTGTAGACTCCTAGAACTATTCCTTTGTAATTCGTTTTCATTCTGTACAACTTCGGAGTTACGCACCTATGCGGCGTGTGCTTCTACAGACCATTTTTAGGCAGATTTTGAGTTTACCAAGTTCCTCCAAAATGTTTTAATACAACTTACTAGTTTCGCATCTCATTGCATGCCATCATGCCATGCTAAAAGAATCACATGCCGCACGTTCCTTCAAGGAACCTTTCTATCCATGCTTTCTATCCTGACCACATGCCCGTTCGCGTTAAAATAAACGCCACCACAGAGAGTCAAAGAGTTGAGAGTGGTTGACTGCAAAGAGTATTTATAATATATGACACTACGGTTGAGTGGTGTAAGGGTTAAACTAGAGACCAAATAGTAATGAATCGTTCGTGAACGAACTACCTCAAGGGAACTACCAAGGTAATGATGGATACCGCGAGTTAACAATTAATATACAGAATATTTCGATTTTCTTTTAGTACTTAGAAATCATTCTTCGTTACTAATTGTCAGCGAATTGCTTACGCTCACACGAGAGCTTTCGAAAGTAGTTTCCCGCCAAACGTGACCGATTTTTATAATTTTGCCCCTCAAGACCCTGCTTCACAATGACGTTATGATGGAAATTCGCACATTTCATGCAATTAGTTTTCGACGACATACATGGTTATAGATTTGGTCCGTTTGGTGCAATTCATCATGAGATAACGCTCGCACTGTCTTTCACATTCACTGCAAATATATTTGTCATTTGGTTCGTGGAAAGTGTTTGTCACGATGAATCACGATGGGAATTTGCATATATCGTGCGATTAGTTTCCGACGGCATACACTGACGGTATGGTGCAATTTTTTATGTGATAACTAAGGCCCGGATTTTTAGGCGATGCACCTAAAGTAAAAGGTCATTGGGAGCTTTTATGTTTTTACTTCTAACATGTTATGTAACCCAATAGAAAGCTTTTCAGAGCTTTGTCTTGCATCTAAATCACCCTACCGCACCTAAATAAAACTTTTGCCCCTATTTCCCAATCTTGACAAAACTATCTTATTTTGAATGAGAACATAATATGAACACATACTGTTTAAAGTTCATTCAACCAATATTTATATAAGTCATGCACTTTGTTCCAAAGTAACCAGCCTCTATTTTAAACCTCAGGAGAACAAAAGCAAAGGCGACACATTGTAGTTCATAGTTCACCAGTTTTGGACGTTCCGATTCTACCGATTCGATTCCGAAATCGATTCTTTTGCTTCCGATTCTTTACGGAATCGATTTCACAAAGCCGGAATCAAATAAATTAATTCGATTTTTTTAATACGTATTTTCCCGCGATGTTTTGTATATTTCGTTTTTTTTGTCGTTTGCCTTCATTACTAATCTAGGTATTACTTTATTATAATTTTAAAGAAGTCCATGTCTCCACCTTTCGCTTCGTTCAAAATACAATTTTAGCATTTCAATTCAAGAAAAAATATTTTTCCTCTCTGAATCGCGATGTGTGAACTGTTTCTTGAAATCCAATACAAATTCGTTGATTAGTTCATACTTTTGTTGATGTTATAATATATTATATTTTTAATTTATGTTTCATTAATATATTGTTTGATTGATATATTCTATTACTTTACTTATATTGTATTATTTGATCAATAATATTTTCGACCATGTAGTTAATTATTATTGCTATTAAATGTTAATTAACACCTGGTTGTGATTTATTAAAAAGAAATTGCTTGATTCTGGTATCGATATCTTCGCTGAACGGTGTTTTCATTTGATTATATTCCTTAGAAATCGATTATTTTCTTTCGATTCTAGAATCGACACCCACTTTTCGATTCAGGAATCGATTCTTTTAGAGGAATCGAACGTCCCCACCACCAGTTGTGAATATTGTTTGTTCTTTTTGAAACCTTAACAATACTTGCGTCTGAAGATGACGATCAACTTCGTGAACGTTGTGCTCGACTAACAATAAAAGATGAATACATGTGTACCTTAAAATGTTTACTATGTTTTAGAGTTTTTAAAAAAATACACATAACTGTCTTTACAATTACGGGTTTTTGGTTAATCAAAACACGTTCATTACCAGTTATCGCGACAGAGCTGTCTTTTTTTACCAGATATCTTGCCGTTGCCAAAGGTGGTTCAAACAGAACACAACCTGGTGTATTTAGTATGTTGCTCTTTTAAGCCTAAAATTTGCGCACTTCTGATACCAAAACAGATCATTTCTCAACCAATGCTTCAACTACGAGCTCAATTGCATTTACCCCATCGATAACTTGACATCTTCCAAACAAATCCTATAGCCTATCGTACTGCATAGATTTGTTGCATAGGATTACATCGAGCATCACAAGTAGTAAGTAAAGAATAAAACGTCACTAATGAATTAATATTGTTGACGAAGAAAATGCTTACTAAATGTCCTTCAAATGTTCTCGTACACAAAGAAAAGAATATCGATCTCCATTTACTATCTCACCCCATCGTGATTTGCTGGGAAACGTGGATAACCCACTTTGTGTTTTATGGTGAAAACTTCAAAAAGTAATAATTAATTTTGTTAGTAACATTGACGAAGATCTATCTAATGCATAGGAAAAGCTGGAAAAACTTTTTCACGATACCGCTTTGAATAGAGAATTCTTATGTGTTCACTCCAAACACCTTTGTGCATCTATCAACCAATTACAGATGGGAAAATGGCTGCCGTTGAACTGAGGCGAATTTTCACTCTAAGCAAAGAAGAGTACAGAAGAATTTGCTCTTCAGAAATTGGAACAATGTGTCGCAAAACATCCAAATATTTTGAAGGTTACAAGCGATAATGATTTGTAATTTGAAGAAAGGATTGACTCAAAGGTGTAAGGAATGTTGCCACTAGTGTCAATGGATTTTTTCTGCCTATTCAAAGAAAATATTGAAAGACAAGCATTTAAATTTCGATTTCCTTAACATTAGGATGTAAATAAATATAATTTCCCCCTTATTACACAGAGAAAAATATAATTGATGATGTAAACCTATTTTACAAAATATAGTGTAAGTAACTTTCCTATTTTACCTCAACTTTTTTATATGCATTTGTCATGTTCGGATATAAAATAATGTATTAATATTTGAACTGATGTTAAATTTTGCGCGCCTAAATATGTCTCTATCTTTAATATTTTTGCACCTATTTAAGCACATAAATTTGAAATTGTTTGGCCCCAAAATCCGTCCTCTAGTGACAACGCTCCCACTGTCTTTCACAACCACTGCATACGCATTTGGGTTGTGAAACCCGTGAACTGCCAGACGCGTAAGTACATGTCTTTGCTTGTACCCCGCCTCTGTCCATTCTCTATTTATCATCGCATTAGTACAGTAGAAATCTTGCCATGTTTCTTCTTGTCTGTTTTTTCGTTCATTCAGTACTGCTCTTGTGTGTCTGTATTCGGTAGCCGCAATTAAAGTCTCCCATCTTCCATTAGGAAAGTTTCTTTTACCATTACATACCCCAGTCTTGATCACAAATACTTGGAAAATCCTGTAGCTTTTTTAAAATGAAAGTTGCTTTTAGAATTATTATCATTTCTAACTACTAGAGTGTGAGGTAGTTCCATATTATTTCTAAATCCTATGTCGCTACAGAGAGTACTTTGTGGGTAACAATTTCACGGCTGTTTCTATAAATACCTGAGATATGGAATGTCGTTTATGGAATTTCTTGTAACTGAAATTAATCCCCCCTTTCTTAAATTGTGGCGTAAATATCGACGCATTACGTGCCCTAACTCCGTAGCGAGCGTTTAGAGTACTAGCGCAATTCTCCGTTTATAAGCGCCCTCTAGGGGTCTGTGTTGCCATGCTCCATCAGTCATAGTCAAGTCAGGGAACCGCCAGCACGTAGTGTCTTCGCGGTCGCGTCTCGTGCGCTCCCTGCGCCTTCTACACATCGGAAAGAATTGGGAAGGAATAAGGATTGGGATAAGGTTTAGAACGAATCACAAAGGTTGAACTAGCCTCTGTGGAGTAGGCAAACTCATTTTGTAATAAATATCACATGAGGATCTACAGAGATTCTACGGGATTCGAACCTGGTGCCTTAGTGATGGCAGCCAAGCCAGGTGAACCATTTTAAATGAGGCGTTGCCAGATTGGGTGGAATTCCGGGTTTGCACCTTTTAATATCTCGTAAAGTGCTCTATTTATACACAGATTTTTTGATGTAATCGCCGAAATTAAAATTTTTCCAAATTTGTCACGTAATGGGCGGGTATTTTGAATTGTTCAGTAAAAGAACTCTGTTTTTGTACTCATCAACTGACCGAGATAAAATTCCCCCCTTTACGTGACATACTTGGAAAAATTCTAATTTCGGCGCTTCCATTTAAAATTCTGTGTATACGTACACATTACCAGAAGTTAAAAATGTGCTAGATAAACTCCAATAAATTAGAAGTTTGAAAAACAATGAGATAAAAAACGGATCCTCGACTGATCAATACAAAAATCCCCCCCCCATAAAAAGAAATTTTCAAAAATATTAATTACAACGCTTCCTTCTGAAATTAAGTATACAAGTAGAACCTTTTAAGAAAAATTCAAAGCTTAAAGAAGAAACCAATTAAACTAATACTTTCTAAGATAGACGAGAAACAAAGTTTAGCCTCGAGTCACCAAGTTACAAAACATCCCTCCATTACGTGCCAAATTTCATAAAATAATAATTTCAGCACTGCTAACTCTAAATTGGTATACAAGCCAAGAGGAGAGTTTACAATTGAGGTTCCTTTTGTTTTTCGTTTATCTGGAAACTATTCGTCTGAATTTGGATGTGCTTGTGCAAATCCAAATTTTCCTTTTTAATGTGTTTTACTTGTATACAGTATTAGAGATAGAGTGCTGAAATTAATATTTTCAGAAATTTGGCAGTAGGGGGGTGTTTTGTATTTGCCAGTTGAGGTTCCTTTTTGCTTTTTCTTCTATCTGGACTATTCGTCTGATTGGGTTTCCTTGCACCAAAATTCTTAATGTGTTTTATCTTGTATCCAAATAGAGTTGAGAGCCGAAATTATAGCTTTTTCGAAATTTGGGTCGTAAGGGGGGTTGTTTTTGTAACTTGCCCAATACTGATGTTTTTTTCTTTCGTCTACCTCGGACACTATTGTCTGAATGGAGTTTTTTTGCACCAAGTACTTTCTTTTAATGTGTTTTACTGTATAGCAACAGATTAGTATTGCTCGAAATTAATGTTTTCGAAATTTGGCACGTAAGGGGGGGGTCTTTTGTAACTGTTGACAATTGAGGTTCCTTTTAGTTTTGGTTTATCTCGGAAACATTGTCTGATTTGAGTTTTCTTTGCAACCAATGACTTTCTTTTTATCGTTTTTACTTGTATACACAAACAGATGTATTGCTGAAATTAATCGTTTTTCGAAATTGGCACGTAAGGGGGTCGTTTTGGTACTTTGCCCAATTGAGGTTCCTTTTTGTTTCTTAGTCTAATCTCGGAAACTATTCGTCTGATTGGAGTTTCCTTTGCACCAATCATTTTCTTTTAATGTGGTTTTACTTGTAATACGCAAAGTTAGAGTTAGCAGTGCTGAAATTAATATTCTTTCGAAATTTGGCACGTGAAGGGGGGTCGTGTTGTTAGCTTTGCCCAATTGGAGGGTCTTTTTGTTTTTCGTCTATCTCGGAAATATTCATGACTGATTGGGAGTTTACTTTTGCAGCTAATCAATCTTTCTTTTAATTGTGTTTTTAATTGATAACAGAATTAAATAGCAGTGCGAAAATTAATTTTTTCGAAATTTTGGCACGTAGGGGTCGTTTTGTAACTTGCACAATTGAAGGGTTTGTTTTCCGTACTAGAAACTATTCGTCGATGGAGTTTGCTTTTTGCAACCAATCAATTTCTTTTAATGTGTTTTTACTTTATACGAAATATCAGATACAGTGCTGAAATTAATATTTTTTCGATTATTTGGCTATGAAAATTTGGTTGTTTTGTAGTGCACAAATTTTAGGTTCTTTTTCTTTCTCGTCTATTTCGGAAACTATTCGTTCCTGATTAGAGTTCGCTTTTTCACAATACAATTTTTTTAATTGTGTTTTTTCTTGTATACAGAATTACAGATAGCAGTGCCGAAATTATATTGCTTTCGAAATTTGGCACGTAAGGGGGGTCGTTTTGTAAACTTGCACAATTGAGGGTTTGTTTTCTTCTCGTGTATCTAGGCACTATCGTCTGATTGAGTTTGTCTTTGCACCAATCAATTTTTTTAATGTGTTTTTACTTGTATACAGAATTAGAGATGCAGTGGCGAAATTAATATTTTTCGAAATTTGCAACGTTAAAGGGGGGGGGTTCGTATTTGTACATTTGCAATTGAGGTTCATTTTTGATTTTCGAGTCTATTTTCGGAAAGCTATTTCGGTCTGATTGGAGTTTGGAGGTTTGTACAATCAATTTCTTTTAAAATGTGTTTTACTTTTATACAATTAGATTTAGCAGTGCTGATTGATATTTTTTTTGAAATTTGGCACGTAAGCGGGGGGGTTTTGTAATTTGCCCAATTGAGTTTCCGTTTTTGTTTTTCGTCTATCTCGGAAACTTATTCGTCTGATGGAGGTTTACTTTGCACCAATCCAATTTTTTTAATGTTTTTTACTTGTATAAGCACATTGAGTTAGCTAGTGTGAAATTAATTTTTTCGAATTTGGGCAGCGTAAGGGTGGGGGGTCGTTTAGATAATTGCTTAATTGAGGTTCTTTTTTATTTTTCGTCTATCTTTGGTAAAACTGTTTTTGTGCTGATTGCAGTTTACTTATGCATCAATCAATTTCTTTTAATTTGTTTTA
>BOPP01000218.1:0-18409 GCA_017312745.1 Gryllus bimaculatus
AGTGAAAAATCTAAAATTAATTTTTTTCATCAAGAATAGTGTCAACGGAGTTGTTTTATCACATAATTCAACTTGATGTGGTAAAGAGAGTGCGATATACCGAAACAAAAAAGAGAAAAATCAAAAAAAAGCGTCTCCGCAGTTTAATATCAAAATTTTAATCAAATGTTTAAAATAATTTTTTAATTTTGTTCATATTCTTCAAAATTACCATATTGGTCTCTTCAGAAAACAATAGTGAACATATATGGGAAAGAGCTTATCATTAATAAGTTGGTTTTCGAAGAAGCCACCTCGTGGACCTTACATAGATAAACACGCAAAACTAGTTTTTTACATGAATTCTCTCAGCCGTGATACGTCGTTGCTTGGGAATCGTAACCCGAGGGGTCGGTGTTATGGAAGGGTGAGCAACGATGAACAAATGAGATAAACCACGAAGGCTGCGTTCTCGTGAAGGTTTTGTAAATCAGTAATTCAATAGGGAAATGGTTTAAAATAAAAGGGTGAAACAACAAGTTACGTGTATGAAAAGCTAATACCTACGATTTGACCAGAGTAACAAGAAATGATCAGCGAAAAGGACTTCATGTATGAGGACCACAAAGACAAGTGAGAAAAGGGGGACCTATAGTAAATATCGATTATAGAAACAATTGTGAAGCTAAATTAAGAAGATGTAGTATAGATTAGATTTAAGAACGTGAAATGGCCATTCAAACAAGGAAGGGAATTTAGGAAGGAGGAACATAACGAATAATGAGGGGTTTTCAATTACAATACTATCTCAAGTTGGTAAGCTTATCCAAATGTAATGTTTGTATTTGATGTCGCATGTTACAGCAAAAATATTGGATGGCCAATGTTTTTACACAAGAGTAATATTAATTATTAATAAAGTAAATATAATAGATAATTAATAAATAGATTAGATAGTAGGTAGCTAAAAAAAAAAGATTCTAACTCATGGATAACGAAGAAACAAAATTAGATGTAAAAGTTAATACGTAAATTTTTCAATACACGAATGTCTTCTACAGACTCTATGCTGATCCACAAATAAATGATCGTGACAGGGACAGTTTCGGCTCGGTACCAGGTCGCGCAATTGTTGGAGGGAGTGGAATAATAAATGAAAAAATAGCTAGAATAAGCTACTAAGAAGGGTACAGGAACGATCTCGACAGAATATCAGTGTTGCGTTGTAGTGTAGTAATGTTTTATGATCATAAAGAAGGTTGCGGGATAAATGGGCATACCTCAGATTACCTCAGTTGACCAAAATTTTAGTTGACAATGAAACAACAAAAAAACTTTAAATAATACTTATCGTAATTTTCTAAAAACAGCGAAAAAAAGACCCGAAAGAATGTGTTATTGCGGTTTGTGACAACACTGAAACTTCATTTAAAAAACCGCGTGTTGTGGATATCCAATGTTCTGTTCTTGCGTTTGGAAAACCACCTTTTTCTTAGTCATTTGACGACAATATTTTTTCGATGCAACCTTATGAAAATATATTATATAATATATATGATATATATAGGTATACGTAGTAGTAGTTATAGTATATAGGTATAGTATATAGTGAGTATATAATAGTATAGGTGATATATACACATTATATAGTCAGTAGTCCGTGCAGGAATATAAAAAAAAATGAGAGGAGAAAGAGAAGAGAAATCCGGACCTGGAAAAGAGCAGAAGACCGGAGCACTTTCAAGTCGATGAGAACGAAACGGACGGCCGATTACCTTCTCTCCTCCGTTTCTCTCGCACGGCTGCCATTGCCGCCAGCGCCGCTTTCTGCAGAGATAATTAATGCGATGGATTGACGGGCTCCAATTTAATCGCCGGAGCGGCGGAAGGGCGCGTGGTAAGAAGCACCGAACGGCCAGTAGCAGCCCGTCGAAGAATTAGGCCGATCGGAGGGGTAATTGCGTTAGGGGCCGTCGCTGTTGGCTGCGCCACCCGCTCTGTTGATCAGCTTCCTCTCGCTGTTCGCGTTACTCGAGGAACGGCGAGTGCGGGATTCACGCATCGCCACAAGCACTACAGATCCAGAAAGTTGATAGATTTATGTTTCCCAGCGCGTCACAGTGGTCGATATTAATTCCGTATGTGTATTAACCCAGACGAAAGCCGAAGCAGTACCTTAATGAATGAGCCAAGGACCGCACGCGATCTTTCCTTACTTTTTCCTTATTCTATCCTCACATTCCGGAAAACCGATTGGGCGCTTAGAGCTGGCTAGGGCAGCGCCCCGCTGAAGGAAGATAGCTGGATGGGGGAAAACTAATAGCGAACAGTAGGGCGATGCCGGATCCAGCGGGGATGCGCTCAAAAGGCTTTTTTCTCAATTATACGATATATATTGACAAAGTATGATATCTTGAAGGATAACGAAACCTACAATTAAAAAAGAAATGAAACTAGAGATGCTAAAACAGCACGTCCTTTCTCCTTTGTATTTTCACATAAAATTATTCGAAAAGAACTCAAAAGGCGCTCATAATAACCGCTACACTACGGAAAGGCTTGCATTGTGGCTGCAGTATCATCATGAAACTATTTTACTTGTAAGTAAAATAGGATTAAATTGTTTCCGCCCGGAGTCGAAACAGGGATCTTGAGCGTGTTAGGTGCACGTAATAACCGCTACGAAAACGCTTGCGTTGAGGTTGCAATATCATATTGAAAGAAATTTACTTGTAAGTGAAATAGGAAGTTATTGTTTCCGCCCGGGGTCGAACCGGGGACCTTGCGCGTGTGAGGCGCACGTGATAACCGCTACCCTACGGAAAAGCTTGGAGTGTAATTCCAGAATCATCTTAAACGAATTTTGCTTGTAAGTAAAATAGGAAGGAATTGTTTCCACCCGTGGTAGAACTGCGGACCTTACGTGAGTTAGGCGCACGTGTTAACCGCTACACTACGGAAACGCCTGCGTTGTGGTAGCAGTATCATGTTCAACGAATTTTACGTAAGTAAAATAGGAAGAAATTTTTCTGGCATTTGAACATTAATATTTTATTAATTATTCACATTATTAATAATTATTGGCGACTATTCAATTCGCGAAATTGTGTTTAACTCCACATAATAATAATATGTGACTCAACAATTTTAGCAGGTGGTATGTACCGAGTGCTGAATTCACGTGCGATAAACTGCATGTGTACTTATTATAACATAACCGCTCTGATTTTAACAAACATACAATTATTTTCAATATGTGGTGAAAAGTATATAAAACCTTTCTCGCTTCGCGAGCCGGGGAGTTATTGACCATTTCCAAAGCACTCGTCGTATTACCAATGATAATTATTTTGATAATAATAAAATCTCTTACAACATTTCTTACTTCCTGACCAAACTAGGGTTGTGTTTCAAAATCATTGTCAAGAAAAGGTAGAACGTTTAAAATTTTCCAAAACATTTGTTGAGAAAGGGTTACAATTTAGAATGAACATTATTTTCAACAACAACAAGCATCGTATTTATTTTCTTAAGACATTCCATTGGCTGGGCGTTAAAGTGAAACTTTTTCTACACATAAAATAATATTTTTGTACATTTACAAAGAATAATTAACAACCTACAAGGTAACAAAAACTGCAAATCAATTTTAACCTCTCCTTTAGACACTAAAAAATCTCTGAGCTATTCACTCCAGCACCGGCACCTAGTGAGACTTTCAGTAATATCTCAGTAGCACCTCGCAGCATGCCGCGATTTCCAGTTCACCTCAGTGGCGGGCAGGCAGTTTAGCGGAACTTTTCTATTATGGTTAAGTCTCATTTCATCGCAACGCCATACCACGCCACAATGACAGCTGCTTCGAATATTCTTCGTCGCTATCCACACGCAAAGTCCCTGGCGGTAAGCAGGTCCCGCCCACTTCCTCGCCGGTAAGGGAAGGGGAGCATAGGAGAGAGTCGGGATCGCAGCGCGGTTGTATCCCTGAACTTGTTCGAGCCGGGAGCTTAGATGTTCCTTTTCTTTTTTAAGTGGGACGAAGGAAATTCATAGATAGCTTCCTAATAAGATTTTGAACCACCACTCAGAGCTGGGGATGGGAATTAGTAGGTCACCGCAAGTAGCGTCCCGAGCTCGACGACGAAAATTAATTGTCACCAATCTGCTCCGGGCACAAAGTGTGTTAACAACCATCGATTAACAATATTCAAATATTTGAAAATTCTTGCCTTAGAACGTTTTTAAAAGACTCATGGTTTATTCCCAATGATCAAATTCATAAAGAATTGGGCATACCTTATATCAAATATTATTATCTACAACAGTTCACTTAATTTTATTCCCACATAACCCATAAATAATTTGCACACCATTTCCAGCTTCGAAAATATAACCCTCACCAAAACTGAGTCAAAAAACAACAACTTAGGAAACATCTTTATCGCTATTCTCAAACGTTTTTATTAACAATGCTCATCTAGAGCAAATCAAATTAATTTTTTTGTAAAAGATGCAGCAGCCACAGTGAAGTTTCTCCTTCACTTTTTCAACTCAGAAATAAAGATTTATTTTTTAATCTACTGCCAAAAGCCTCACAAGTTAAGGCATGTGAATATTTTATAAAAATAAAATAAAAAAGTACGGAAACAATTCTTTGTAAACTAATTTTTTGGCAAACGGAAATCTGCTAAGACTCGCTAAATTCTGGTAAAAATATTTGAGCTAAGGCACGAGTTTTGTGCCGATGACTCAACGCAACAACTAGGTTTCCGAGGATTCACGCCATTCAGTAAGTGTTTGCCTAATTTGCTACACAAGCAATGTTTTCGGTATAGAAAAATTTTGGAGATTACGTGGTCATGTCAAACAACGAAGATCAATGCATTCTAACACGCATAACCTTATAAAGCGACGTAATTTTTGGAAGTAATACAACAATAGCGAATTTCATCGTAGTTTAACATTTTCTACGGAAAAAAACTTATTTCGGTAAAACATTGACAGAAACCTTCGTAAACCACACAGTATAGGTCTTTCTTTACAGCTCCAATTATAGATTGGGGATAGGTAAGCATTAGGTAGTAAGAATTTTCATTTTACTTGAGTAGTACTGAAAATGGTCAAAATATGTCATGGTTTCTTAAATATATGATGCAATAATATTTTTTTCATGTTACTTAATAATGAAATTATAACAAGATGATTCTCATTTCCTTTCAAGGCGCTGACTCCCGCTGTGTTTCCGTAGTGTAGCGGTTATTACGTGCTTATCACACGCGCAAGGTTCCCGGTTGGCTCCCGGGCGGAAACAAGTTATTGCTATTTTACTTACAAGTGAAATTCGTTGAGGATGATTCTGCACTCCCATTGAAAGCGTTTCCGTAGTGCAGCGGTTATCACGTACGCCTCACACGCGCAAGGTCCCCGGTTCGATCCCAGGCGGAGACAATTCTTGCTATTTTACTAACAAGTAAAACCGTGGAGGGTGATTCTGGAATCACATTGAAAACGTTTCCGTAGTGCAGCGGTTATCACGTACCCCCTACACGCCCTAGGTCCCTGGTTAGATCGATATCAACTAACAACATGTATTAAATATTTGAGCTCCTCTGATGTAATCCATTATCATATATAAACATAACTGTTTTTATGGAATTTAAATTAAATAATTATGTTTTGGACTCTTAATGTTTTTTTTTAAATCGATAAAACTACACCGGTGTTTGTGATAATCGCACCAACCAGAAGGAGTGGTTGGAATTACTTAAGAATCGGTGGATGGGTAGAACAATGCATCTATTAGAAGTGATTCATTCTGTGCACGTTGGCGTAGCAGCGCTTTCCTTTGTGTAATACGTCAGGTCAGTGTTACGCCATGCTCCGTCGGTGTAGAGCTGTCAAACATTGTGGAAACGTGCAAGCAAGTGTCGGTTGGCTTTCTCGATGCCAAAAGTGTGCAATATAAGCATATGAGTGAGTTCGAACGTGGCAGAATAATCGGTCTCCAGGAAGCAGGTTTGTCATACCGTGACGTTGTTGTGAGAACATTGCGCACTGCAACGACAATGATGCTGGTGTAGAACCAGTGGATAGAGTAGGGTCATACACAGCGATAAGCAGATACAGGACCACACAATGTGACCACAGCGCGAGATGACAGTCATCTTGTCCGCATGACCGTAACCGATAGAACGGCGTCGCCCACAGTGTTGACTCGACTTTGGAGCACAGCGACGGGAGAAGTTAAATCAGCGTCAACGGTTCGACGCCGTCTGCTGAGGGCTGGACTGGTGGCACGCATACCACTGCGTCGGATTCCGATGCCCAGAAACCACCAACGTCTCAGAAAGGAATGGGCACGTGGTACGTGTTTACTGGTGTGCTGAGTGGCAAAATTTACCGTTTTAGGACGAGTCCCGCTTCAATTTGTGCCAACAAACGCCAAGTGTAATGGTGTGGGGCGCCATTGGCAACAATGTGCTATCTTCGCCTCATACATATTTTGGGCAATCTGAACTGCAACCGATGCATCAGAGAGGTTATAGAGCCTAAGGTACTTCCCTCCTTTAAGTAGTTCCACATGCCATATTTCAGTAGGACAGTGCATGTGTCGATGAATGTGTCCATTTTCTGAGAAGAACGACGAGTACCACTGCTTCCCTGGCCTGCACGTTCGCGTGACATCGAACAGGTCGGGGATGTGATCGATTGGCAACTTGGTTGTTCTGCTCCTCCTGCAGCCAGTGCCGATGTTGTGTTGTGGCGCATAGAAACCGCGTGACAGCGTGTTCCTCAGTAGCATATCCCGGTTTTCGTTGAATCCATACCACGACGTCTAGGGGCTCTGATGGCAACACATGGCGGCTTCACGCTGTACTAAATACTGAAAGTCAAAATGCAGAAACAGGTCTGTAATTTCAATCATTTTTATATTGTGATATTCCTCAACTGTGGAATACATTTCATTGTAATAGTGTGACTCCTTCTTGGTGTTGCAATTTTCAAAATTCCAGTGTAGTTTTCCCACTTCTCGGATGATCCCGTTACGTTGTGTTGAATGTCCAAAGTGTCCACGACGAATCCCTCACCTGATTTTCTTAGTATTACATAGTGCCTTTTATACATAAAAATGATTCTTGCAATAATAATATTTAAAGCTTAAGTATTTCTTTTAAATAGTGATTATACAAAACATTCCGATCGAAACATACTTTCTTATTCAAGCACAAATCGATTACTTTTCATAACATGATTAATTAATTCCATTCCACTCATATTAGTTAAACACACTCATGAATAATTAAAAATCCTTTACAGAAATAAAAAAAATACTTGAGGCTACAGGGTTCCTGTAAAAATCATTACTTCTTTCTGTGATTTAAAAAAAATTCAGGAATTTAATGTAATACTTTACTTCGTTCATATAGTTCCATTTGTATTATTAGTAGATCTAATGATTTTTTTTTGTTTTTTCAGCCCAAGCGTTTTACCCAGCATCCCCCTATGTGTGTTATTCTAATTCCGTCGGGAATTAAATTTATTCTATTCTTATTCTCTGATATAACCTCTAATTATTTATCTACCACGCCACCAAAAACGTTTAGGGCCCTTCACACCATGGGGGGGGGAGGGTAGATCTAAGAAAATCCCCAGGCTTAAACACGTGTAGATAATGAAGCGTGATAGTGTATTTATAATGTTTTGAAGTCGCTTTCATGTTAGCCTAATACTAAATTCAATTGTTTTATAGTTAAAATTAAAAATAATTTAAGATACTATGTGAAAAACTGAAATGTAGATGTTACGTCATTTTACGTCATGGCATGCAGAAAATCCATGACCTACTACAAAATGTACTAATGTTATTTACATCATTTTTATGTCTATAACTTAAATGTAATGTTTTCTTTTATTTACACTTACCCTACCATAAATATAATAAATCTAATCTATTTCATTAATGTTCTAATACATTCATAACACACTTTTGAACTGTTGTTGAAATGCATGTAGACCTGAACATTTTCCACATTCCTTATTTTCTGCCCACATCCCCTTAAAAATGTCTGCGTAAAACTCTGGCCAACCTCTGCAGCAAAAGTCGTGAAGCGCCAGAGTGCTCTTTAAGGATCCGCCAGCCTTCGCCTTCTCCTCGATTTCCTCCGCCTCGGAAGCCCCCGGCAGAAAACACGTCCGGGTCGTTTTGCCGCGTCGCAGGAGGCGCGCGTCGGATTGGCTGTGTCACGCTCCGCGATCGTCAGATGGCCCGGGATCTCCGCGCGCAGAGCCCCGCAGCTCGGGCGCCAGTCGCGGGGATTTCCAGGCGCTCGAAATGAAGAGCCGAACGGCACGCGGCGCCGCGTCCCTCCCTTCACCACGCCCAGCCCGCCGTTGCTCTCCCCGCCCCCTGCCTCCCGCTCTCCATCTCCTCGCCCCGCTTCCGATCCTGCCCCCCCGTCACCACGCCAGCCCGACGTCTCTTCCCCGCTCCCTCCACGCCTCTGCCTGCCTCTGCTCCATCTCCTTGCACTGTTCCCATCCACTGCCCCCCCCCGCTATCAGCACGCCCACCCGCCTCACTTTCCCGCCCACTGCCCTGCCCCTGCTCCTCCCTCCTCGCCCCGCCTTACCACCTGTCCCCCACGCCCAGCCCGTCGCTACTTTGTCCCTACCTGCCCCGCCTCCTGCCCCCTGCTCCCGCCAACGGTCCCCGTCCATATCCCTACCACATCAACTGACGTGACTGCGGTGCATCTATCCGGGACGTTCAAGGTTCGAGACCCGACGGTGGCAGGATATTCGACCTTAGCTTGTTGGCCAGGTCGTATTCAGCCGCTGTCTGGAGGAGAATTCTTGCGGCCGGCTCCTCTGATCGGTAGTTTTCCGTGGTTTCTCCGATGCCGAACACCAGGCGACTGTCAGAGCAGTCACATAACAAACGAGTTACGGACCGCGCACGATCTTTTATTCCTCTTCCTCTTCCTTGTCCTATGCCCACCCTTTCTCACCCTTAAACTGACATGCACTACACTACCACACATGCAGGGAGACCGGTCGGGAGCGTAGAGCGTAGGTTGCTGGGGCTGTGATCTGCTTGTGGGAGATACCTGGTTGGGAAAAATCCCGCTAGCCGACCATAGATTAGCACCAGTTCTCGCCATCTCGCTGGAGGTAGATCACCGCCATCTCCCGAGGAAAAATTATGCAATTCACTTACAGGACTTAGCAGTTGACGCGCCCGGAATCACTAACAATCATCAACAAATCACCTGTCGCCCCCCGCCGCTGTCCACGTACTCACCGTTGCATTCACCCTCTATCCCCGCACCTGCCCGCCGCCAATGCCCCGCCCACCGCCCTTCACCCAACCCCTGCCATCGCCCCTGGGTCCCGTCGGTGCCTCCGAACCTGGTCCCTCTCCTGCCTCGCCGATGGTTTCTTGTTTCCCGCTGCCCACGATTTGCACGTCGTCCACGGGGTTACCTACGACTCACTAGGGATAGTTGCGCTGCGATTTCTTAACAGTTTTTAGCTCAAGCTTTCTGTTATTCGAATTGACAATTATTTTGGGTGCCGTATTTAAGGCTGGAACAGCACAGTGACAACATTCAGCTCAATTCTTGCACTCAAACAGCGCTGATCAAATGGTCAGGAAAAGGAAACGAATCCTATCAACCATATCAAATGGACGTAAATTTATTGACATTCTCACAGCGACCCATTCCAGCTGACCACTCCGCCTTGCTCTGTTCCGCTCCATATAATTGTGTTCCGCCCTGCCTCTCTTGTACCGGATAGTTGCATTGCGGATTGCAGACAACAAAAAGCAACATTTACCGGCTTCAGATGGAGAATTTTGATAAATACTTCCTCGGTGGTTACATATATTATATAATATATATAATATTGCAATTATCATGTTTCTACATTTAGTAGTTTTGGTTCTAAGGTGAGAGTTGACAGTCAGACAAATTTTATTTTGTATTGTAAGAAGAGGAATTTAATCAACGTACTGTATTGATGATTGTACTTTTCACTTCATGATGTGTAATAAATTTTAACTTAGAAGCATTATTTGTGATAAAACGGAAGAGTAATTAATTATTCTAGGTAGAGGTGTCAGATAACGGGACATGGAGATGCAGATTTTGTCTGATCTGTGAACTTCAAGTAGATTTGCCTTTTCTTACAAGAAACGAAGTTGGTTTAACGTTAAGCCTGTTATATTGACAGACAGATAACTCGGAATTCGATTAAAGAATACTCGGCAAGAATGGAGTTCGATTTTGTTCGAGAGCAGCAGGTAGAGTGGAGATTGGAAATAAACGCGGCGTAAAATTGAAAACTCTAAAATAGATGTCGAACAACTAAGGCTCTGGTGATGTGATTATCCATGGTGTCTACCATGGATAGCAACGTAAAACCTTCGTTTTCTTGAGGCAGGTAAGGATGAAATATCTTCACTAAGGCGACACTAACGCTTGTGTAGATATTATAAAGCAAACTAAAACATTAAACATCGGTTAGTTTAATATTGCTAATTATTGCTTAAGACTACCTTGAATTAATGTCGATAGAGTTATACTGCTATTATCTAAATTCACACAATTGAACCATTAAATATTTCAAAATTCAAAGAAAATCATTCTGAAAGCACATGCTTTTAACAAAATACTTTTCAAATCTAATCCCGTATTATTGAAAACGTTCTAAAGTTATATTTATATTTGAGCCTCTCAGATTATCTTATATTCAACATGCTAAATTGCTCACACTCCTCCGACACTCTTCAAAGAACATCCAATACAATTTTTATTTCAATCTACGAAGAACGTACATTATTACCCTCGCACAAATTTCCCCGCGCGAGGAGCACGCGTGCGACGGGCGAGGGAAGGGGAGAGGCCAAAAACAGGTCGCAGCCACAACAAGCGGAGCGTGATTTAGCGCCGGCGATCATTTGTCGGCCATCATGGCGAGGCCGCGGGCAAATCATTGAGCGGGGAAATATGCGCCGGTCGGCACTTGCGATAGGCATCGCGCCCACTCCGCACCACAGCGCTTCTCCGCTTCCAGACCTCGCTCCGCTCCGCCTCCGCCTCCACCTCCGCCGTTCCGGCGCCACTGGCACCACGTAACCGAATGTCTTAGAACATAATGTATTTAAATAAATAAATAAATAAATAAATAAATAAATAAATAAATAAATAAATAAATAAATAAATAAAAGTCCAACTTATATTGCGCTTTGTCTGTTCTATATGTAACCGTGTTTACTATGGGTTGCCTAAAAAATAAATTATGATGTTAAGACATAGGCTAAATTTGTTGTATATTTTTGAAAAGTTTCAAGTGTCACAAGAACTTTGAAAAGGGATGATATTTTGTGGAAACGTTAACTGATCAGACCTTTTTGTGTGTTTCATGCAGAAAGAATATCAGAAACTTTTTAATTCTCGTGTAAGTATCTGCTGACTCAAGAGAAACATCATGTTCTCCGTAGCTCCTCTAGATAATTTACAGATTAGTTTTTATTTTGAAATTCACATTTTAAAATTATTTTTGTAAATAAATTCCAAAATTGTGTGTATATATTTCCATTCACGAGTATTTGATGAAATGTTTCAGGGCAGTGTGGGGTGACTATAGCTTCGCCACATGATCTGGGCTGTCCGGGTGACGCCGTTTGCCGACGTTTCGACCGACCTTAGCCAACGACGCGGCGTCACCCCGACAGCCCAGATCATGACTCTGACCGCGGAAGCCTACGACATCAGCTACGCCACATTTTGGCAAGATTCCACACCAGTCTTTATTAATATTTTCTCAGTGATACTACTAAGAGCAAATGAGAATAAAAAATGATTAGAGTTATCAAAAGGAGTGGCTTTTCGCGGGAGGAGGGAGAAGAAGAAACGAAGAGTTCACTACTATAGTTTGTAGAACTCACTCTTGATGTTCTTCCAAACGAAGACCGCTGCGGTTTCCGCATTCCATCTTAATCTTCGCGCGTGAGCAAAAGTTATTTCAACGACGTGTAATCGGTGAAATCGAACAATCGCAGTTTAAACTAGTTGAATGGGGGTGTCGCCAACGCTGTAAACTGTTTTATAAGCTGTAAACTGTTTCATGTGTAGAAAATTTCTAAATGCGATGCATAGCTTTGTTCAAATATGTTCTTACAATCTCTGGCATTGTACATATCAATGAATCATAGTAGCTGATAATGTAATACTACTGTTCAAAAATTCTCAACTCCTAGTGACATTGTATATTACCTTTATACGGGATATAAAATTATTATTTTGCAATTTCAAAATTGCAATCACCAAAAAAAAAAATTGCAGGTATGGATGACACAAATAGTTTGAATTTTGTACAGTTTTTACAGAATTAAGTACGCTTTTTTGCTAATATTCACAAAATTGCACGTAAAAGATCACCGGCTGTTCATCAGTGTTATTCCGTAATAAGATGTATTGAGGCTGCGAAATATTGTGTGTTCTGGAAAAGAAATGGCACACAATTGACAAAGATTGTTACTTGGAGAAAGAATCAGCGAGTATTGAAGGGATTGTCTTGGTTACCTCTGGACAAAATCAAATGTTTCGTTACGAATTTCGTCGTTTTTACTGAACGTTAGGCTGCAGAAGGTTGCCTGGCACACCCACAATCGAATCTTGAATGCGTTCAACACGTTTTTTATTGAGCTTTCTGCACTCCGCCTCTGATTACAATGCGAGGTCGTGGAGTCTAAAATGGAAATAGCTGGATTCTAAGAATTTTGACAATGTCCACACATGTTTTCGCACGTGGAGCTGCCCAGGAGCTGATGCGATCTTTCGATGACGCTCCCAACTTACAGGAAGCAGTTGACAATCTACAAGGTACTTTAGTACCAAAAATGTCAGGTCAACTGGGATGAAATTTGCGCGGCTGTTAGTGATTAAATAAGGATATCTTCTACGCGGGGAGTTTGAAATGTACGATCTTTTGCTTTGAAATACTTTCAAAGAGCATCAAAAGTGCATT
Organism: Gryllus bimaculatus; assembly: GCA_017312745.1. Lineage (NCBI taxonomy): Eukaryota > Metazoa > Arthropoda > Insecta > Orthoptera > Gryllidae > Gryllus > Gryllus bimaculatus. The sequence goes on from BOPP01000218.1 coordinate 13,012, forward strand.
ATTAGAAACGTGGCGCCAAATTTGAAACAATTTCTCAATGTGCCAACAAGTTGACTCTCAATTAGTTCCGAAAATTATGTCGCAAAATATTCTACATCTACATTTGATTCTTCCCCGGATTAACACGGAAAACTGGATATGATTCGTATATATGTGGGGTAAACCAGCGCCGAAGAAAAAAAGAACGATATGACCCTCTCTGCCCGTTAAGAAGTCGAGGTCAGCAAGTTCATCGACTTGCGTGTGTACGCTCCATCAACCGCAGCAGAGCAAGAGTTCTGCAAGATGACCTGCATTCAGGGCCCACGGGCGGTGACCTCACCCTTCCCCCGAGCGGTGACGAGTTTACGCCGAGTCAAGATTCTGACCTGCGCTGGCTGCTTGGCACCTTGAAGTGTGCTGCCTCCGCCGTGCCGAAGTTAATCCGAAAAGATATTGTAATAGAATATGAGAATTTGTTTTTTATTGCTTTCAAAGAGAACAAACTTTTCTCTAAATTTTGATTGCTGGTATTAACATAGTAACTGCTTAAAAATTAATTACAAGTTTTATTAAAGTGTTTTTATCATATATTACTATTTTTTATTACTGTATTACCCATTTTACCAAATATATGAACACGTGAAGTGTGTAATTTCTAAAGAACAGTGAGCCATATTTTTTCAAATTAATTCATTGAAGATAGCTCTAAAAGTGCGGTAGTAGTTGAATTGTATAGACATAAAACCTATAAGTGTAATTTTTAATACATTATTTATGAACCAATAGCAATTTTGTTGAAGAATTTCTTATTCAAGTTTCGTTATTCTTGATAATCAGTCACTGTGCCATTAATACAAACTTTAATTTTCAAAGACAGTGGGTGCTTACAATTTATATATATATATATATATATATATATATATATATATATATATTTAATTTATTTTATTTCTACCAGCACTTGAAATTTTCTAAGCGTGTTTTAAAAATCGAATGCTCTGAAAGATGAAAATAATTCTCCAGAAATAATTTTTTAAACTATTCGTTATTATTATTATTATTATTATTATTATTATTATTATTATTATTATTATTATTATCATCATCTTGTAACTAGTACATGCGGCGAAGTTGTAAAATTTCGTTAATTTTTAATTTGTGGATACTATTATGTACAAACTTTAAAGTTTTAATGATATTAATAGTATAAACATATTGAAATCGAATTATCAGTCTATAGAATTTAAAACCAAATATTCAATTCGATTGTTTAAATCGGTCACTTCTTCATTATTGTGAAGCATGAAATTCGCAGCAGCTGAATATAGCGTTTGAGTAGAAGGAACGCATCGTCACATTTCATTGTAATCAATTTATATATTTTATATAAAATCTCATATTTTTAACATAATGGCCAATGTCTATTATGTAACAATTTAAAATATATACAATATCTATCATTTTTTTCTTATTTTTAGTTAGATTGAAAATTATGGTCTTCGTCAGTGATTTGCAGATGATACAAATTGTTTTGTATTTCTGGCATAAAAAAATTGTGAAAAAAAAACATGGTGACACATTTGTACAAATATTGTGGAAATATAATATATGGAGCTAAATCAAAGATGCAATATTCTCTTTGGACTTTAAAATCATTACTTAAAAGTAGTATACATTCTTAATATAATCCATGGACGAATTACAGCTGATTTTTATGTAATTACGTATAGTTCAACGCTAACAGTATTTTTATTGGAGAAAAATATCTCTTATATTTGATGAAACATAAACAAGAAATATCATAGGTAATTTAAAAATTGTTTACAAAATATATACTTTTGAAAACAGATTTTACATTGTACAAACTAGTTACGAACATATATTATATTATTTACAAAATGTGGACCCCATTTTTGAAAGCGATTTTAAATTATTAGAACTTTAACCAATGTGTCTGTTTTAATATCCTTGAAACCAGAATTTCTATCATAAATCTAAATAAATAAAACAAAATCGGGCTAGTTACACGAATTATAACTCAAGAACGTCTTGGGCCAATTTTAATTATATCTGATTTGTTGGATTCATCTCCTAATGCTAAGAAACTATTAAAATATCGAAAAAGTCACCAAAAAAGAACAAAGGCCTCAAAGAAACGTTTCTCACACCGTTATCTACGAGATTAAATCTTCTTGAAAATTCTATTACATTTTGCTGGTCCGATGATACTTGATATTACCCTATCTGCTCAGAATCTGCAACTAAATGCGTAAGAGAGGGGCAGAGAGAGGTAGAAAGAGACAGAGAGATACACTGAGACAGCGTCAGACAGACTGAGCCAGGGACAGAAAAACGGAGAGAGAGAGAGAGAGAGAGAGAGAGAGAGAGAGAGAGAGAGAGAGAGAGAGACGGAGAAAAGGAAAGAGGAAGAAACGGAGAGAGGGAGAAACGGGGAGAAGGAGAAACGGAGAGAGTCGGAGTGAGAAAGAGGGAGTGGGTGAGAAAGAGGGAGATGAAGAGTAGAAGAACGCCGGGGTCCGTTAGTCAGAATTAAGAATAATGTCCCCGTTAAGCCTCCCTGAAACATTAAAGAACAGGGAATTTTATTTAACAAAGGAATATACTAGAATAACTAAAATAGGTTTTATGAATGAGCGCATGGTTCTACATAAACAAACTCGAAATGTAAAGAAAAATACGCTAATTACAAGTGTCACGGGATATTCTATTGTAACTATTTCGTGCTAACAAGGCTTCTTACTTCAAAACGACTAAAAACAACAAACAACGACGAAAAAACTTGCCGTTAAACACGTGGATTCCGCATGGCAACTGACTTTTGGGGCGTCCGTTCTCTAAACGTGGACAATTGTTATTTGAGTGTAGAAATGAGGAGAGAACAGGTGACGCGAGAGTGAGAGCGAGGAGATATCTTGGAATATGACGTTAAGCTGTTCAACTTTCCTTCTGGTAGAATGGTACCTTTCAAAACAACGTCACGTGCGTTTAGCTCTGATATTTCACCAAGGGTGTTATGACGAACCACTCGACAACAGAACCGATTACCAAATTATACGTCATTATTTTGCTCCAAACTAACAAACAAACAAAAAATCTGAATGATGCCTGCAACAAGCTGATTGCTTCAGAATAGTGTAAAATAAGCGATTCCACAAGGTCAAATCACTAGTAAAGTGTGGTAAATGAATAAATAAAGTAAATGAAAGTATAACACAACACTCTTGCGCGTATGCACAACGCATCAGAAGTAATGGGTGATAGTAAGTGTATAGCCAATGCATGTGCTATACAGGGGTCCCACCATCTATAGGTCACTCCCTAACTTCTAAACGGTTCTCGATATCGAAGGGCAGTTTTCGCTGAACAATGTGAAATAACGGGGCAAGGAGTATGCTGTACATACATATTTTAGTAATTTTTTTTCATTTTCGACAAATTTAATCATCTTTGATTTTTTAAATGCAACAATTTTCTTACCAGCAATGGTTAGATCATAAAAAGAGAAACACAATTTTGTATCATATGTTACAATTTTGATAGCAATGTGAGTATAACATTAGACTTTTGAAATGCGATATTAAATTAAACGTAACAGTCTCCCCGTAACCGACTGTTAACGTCAATATCATTGTATTCCTCTTTTTATGATCTGTGCTTTACTGAGAAGAAAAAAAACATATAGTTCCATTAAAAAAATAATGATTGGTGAAAATGATTAAATTTCTCGAAAGCTAAATATATTTCAAACAATATATCTACGGCTTATTACTTCCCCATAGTTCCGCATTGTTGAGCGAAAACTGCATTTCGATATCGTGAACCGTCTGGAAGTTATGAGGGGGGGGGCATAGTTGCTGGGTAACCCGTTATATCTGTGACTGACGCTCCGTGTAAAGTGTGCTTGTGGCCTAGCAGGTGAACGGGATGCGGTGCGCTGGCGGTTGGGGCCTCCGTTTCCGCCGCGGAGGTTCAGTGGGCGGTCGCTGAGGCGGCGGGAGCTGCTGCCCGAACGGATGCGGAGGCTGCTGCAGGGATTCCGCCGACAGGGCTACCAACGCCCACGGGCGAGCTTCCGGCGAGGCCTGCTGCGGCGAAGGGCGCGTGCGGCGGGCAGGCAGCTGCTGCTCCTCGACCACCGGCAGCCGCCGCCCTCTGCGGCGCGCCGTCGCCAGCAGGAGCCGCTCCACGACGAAGGCAGCGACCGCCAGGCAGAGCCCCAGCGCCAGCAGCAGGAAGTACCCCCACAGGTCGCTCAGCTGCAGCACGCGAGGGCCCGGCTCCTCGCGGAAGAAGAGGCCCGTGTAGCCGAAGGGGCCCTCCCACGCCGCCCTCGAGTACTCCATTCCGATGCTTCTTTGCTTTCCGATCACACCGACCGACTTCATCCAGAGGTACTCCACGTTCGCGATGTCGCGCATCGGCAAGTTCCTAAGGACAAAGAAACGACTAACTCGAGGTCGTTGAAGACTAGTGCTGCGAGAAACGTTGGACGAGAAGCGTTCGAGGTTACCAATGGGGTCACACACATTACTTGAAGACCAGTTCTGGGCACACTAGTTTCATAGAAGGAATGTCGCCGCCATTCACTGTAACAGTTTATCTCAATACCTCTAATAATACTTCTGTCATGGCATGTGTGCCTTATTAACGATTACTTTTGCCCATGAACATATGGAGGGACATATCATATTGTGAAGTTACATATGTACGAGGTGTTCGGCTCGCACAAGACATGTCTTTGAGTGCGTTAAAACTGTGCATTTAAAGCAAATTTGTAATAAATAAACACGTATCATATGCATCACTTATTTAATCGTAAAATATTTGTTTGTGTAATAAGATAAGTATGCTATTATGATCGAAATAAGAGACAATTTAATTTTGTGTTTATAAAGACAAGAAAAATACATGTCCGGTTATCGTAGCCAGTGTCCATGGTTGAAAAGGGTTCCTTTTCAGATAGGAAGAAATGTAGTTTGAGTTCAGCATCCTTTTAAACGTCTTTTTATAGTTTCAAGTTAACTTTTAACGAAACATGAAAAACAAAAGACTGGAAAACTTAAACGGAAAATAATTATCGCATTATTTGTAGTATTTAATGAGAATGTGGTTGTGTATACGAGTCTAGTGAAGGTAGAGCGGTGGAAGACGATTACTTTGGCCCATGAACATGTGGGGGGACATTTCATTTTATGAAGTTACATGTGTACGAGGTGTTCGGCTCGCACAAGACATGTCTTTGAGCGCGTCAGAACGTGAACCTGCGCCAGTGGCGGCGGGTGGGTTGCGATTTAAGACAGGATGCATGTACGATGTGTGTTCAAAAAGAAACGGGAATTTTCATTTTTATGAATCATTTTTATTCGTCAAAATCAATGTTATCACCTTCAAAGTA
>BOPP01000218.1:31186-42377 GCA_017312745.1 Gryllus bimaculatus
AGAGGAATTATTAACCACGAGGCGCCCGCCACGGACCGCCACGCCAGCGCGAACGCCGCCAGCGACGCCGGCCACGCCCCCCACAGCGGACCGCTGCATTCAGTTGGAAAGTATTTATGTATGTACTCTTATTAGAGTAATATATAATTATTAACCACGAGGCGCGCGCCAAGGACCGCCACGCCAGCGCGAACGTCGCCAGCGACGCCAGTCAGCCACGCCGCCCAAAGCGTACCTCAGCCAATGCAGAAAGTGGATTGAAGAAAGTTTACTTCAGTTATATTTATTGATTTTATGTAGTTTTTATTATATATTTATTTAATTTAATATATTGTGGCACTGCCGATCCGGGTTGCTGAGATCGCTAAGGCTGTAGTGCCGTGATGGAACCAAAGGATCGTGGATTCGCATCCCAGGCATAGTTGTGTGTGTTTCGTGATCGTGAGTTATCTATGTGTAATGTGCCTGTGTGTCACTTGTGGTTGTCTACATGAAGGGTACGGGCCGTTAAATCATTGACAAATCAGTTAAAAAATAGAGGATGCGGAAAATCAATAAAAAAATAGTCCGTCTCCATTAGCGCTTTTATAGAAACGGGAAAAGGCAAGGTTGAAAAAGTTATCACTGAGTTGAAGAGAATTACACCGGCCGCTTACTTCAACTTTTTTTTTTCTTGGGTTCTTCACTCAATGCCAGGTGAAGGCTAGTGCAGAACCCGAACAAACGGACCTCAGATCTCAAGCAATCTTTTCTGTATCTTCCTCTTCCTATCCTCTCCTTTGGCTATACTGTTTGATTGCTAGTGATTTCGGGAGCGTCAAATACTGAGGTCATTAGTCCCGTAAGGGTAGCGCATTTTTTTGCCTGGGATTTTTTCCACTGCTAGATGGCTATATCCGTCGCCGACCTACCGACCGTTAGTGGGTTTTCTCTGATTAGGTATCTCCCACCATCGGACACGACCCCAGCCGGGACAAGCTGTTAGCTCCCGAACGGTCTCTTAGCAAGTGTGGTACTGTAACGGATGAAGGTGTACGTGTGTGTAAGCAAGTGGTGGGGATATGACCAGGAAAAGAAAGGAAAGATTACGCGCAATCCATTTGTTAGGGTAGTACTCCGGCATTCGCCTGATGTTGATCGAAGAAACCACGAAAAACTACCGACGAGATCAGCTGGCCGCTAGAATACTTACCCAGACAGCGATTGAATTCGACCAAGCCCACAAGCAAGTGTCGGAAATCCTGCCACCGTCGGGGCTCGAACCTAGGATTTCCCGGTCAGAGGGACCGCAGTTTTATCAAATATTTATTTACGAGTCAGGAGCTTTGAAATTGTTCCGGCTGGGGCGTGCCCTTCTGGGATAGAAATCTAGAAGAGGAGCGTTCAAGGGACGCATCGTGTCGATCGGCGCTGGATTCCAGCTGAGACCCTCTCCATGCAAGATGCACTACACTTACGGAATTATGGTAGGAAATTATGAACGCACGCGGAATTGATATATAGCTGGAGCGGAGAGGGGGGTCGTGTGGCAGAGAGCGGGGCCTACCTGAAGACGCGCAGCGGCACCGACCAAGCGGGCATGAGGCCTGGACAGGGCACCACCACCACTTTGTCGGCTCGCTGGGCAGTGGCGTCGAGCGGGTGCAGGCCGTAGCTGTCGGCCGGCAGGCGGCTGAAGGTCACGTCCGCCACCTCCGCGACCAGCGCCTTCACCGCCATGTCGTCCACCCACCTAGCAAGAGATACCCTGTTGCTACCTGCGTTCGTAGGCTTCCAAGGCCGGAGTCAATGCATTCTTGGCTATCCGGGATGAGTCGCGTCTCGCTCAATTGTACTGACGTTTCGGACATCTTGCTGTGGCAAGCAGCAGTATAGCTCTGAAGAAGGCCACAAAAATATGGCTGAAACGTCAGTACAATTGACTGAGACGCGGCTCATCTTGGATAGCAGAGAATGCACCCGTTTGCTAAGTAAAACGTATTTTACACGGCTCTTTTTCTTTATTTTCCTGTTTGGAAAGTGAAAGCAAAAAGGAAATACTGCATTTACGCGCTACTGTTTCGGTATAATTACTGAATGAACATGTAACAGCGTTCAGCAAAATCATTTTGTTTTCTGTAAAAAATCGGGATGAAACTACTTCAATAGACGACTCTAGGAGCACTGAATCCTGAACATAAGATAAGAAAATTTTTTGAAACATAATATTTACCGTATGCATTTAAACAACGATATAGTTTTCTTTCATGTAATGTTTTTACAGAGAAAATTGTTTTATCAAAAATTCCATACACTTTTCCGGTCCTCTAATTGTAAAAAGGAAATGTGACTTCAAGAATAATATAGAAAAGTAATATATGATTCCTTTTGGGTTTCCTTCATTGAAAATATTGGAGACATCTTTGAAAAAACTTCTTTTAAGCTCGTCTGCTCGGGAGAAATTAACTCGTTTTCACAAAAAAGTTTTGAATTTTAAAATGCATTCATCAGCAATCAATAAAATCATTTCTGCAGAGACGTTCAATAATATACAAATGCGGCCATTATGTAAATATGAACAACGTGAGAGATATATAAAAATGACTACATTTGTGTAACTTTTTAATAATGAAACTAGTGGCGCTACAACAGCACAACAGCACTTTCTCGCAATATCACAATATTATCGTTATGTACTATGGGACACCCACAATGCTTCATTAATTTCAAACGGAAATGACGCAAAAACTACCAACTTTTACTAAAAAATTGAACATGAACCTTTTTAAAAAGCGAATTTTGTATAACTGATTTTGCCTGACCCAAAATTCATCAATTATGTGGTTTTGAATTTGGTTTGCAGTTTTCGAAAACCCGAGCAATGTCCGAAAATGGGATTGGCATCATATTTTTACTTTCCTGTATACGTACGTATATACGAAGTATAGGGAACGTTATGTAATGCTACGGAAATCGATTTCGATATATCAACAGAAATACACGATTTGAGGTCCCCTGACGTCTGTCTCTCCGTCTGTTCGTCCGTCCGTCCGTCTGGTGTCTGTGAACATTACTTGCGCCAACACCATGCGTAGGATTTTTTTCCAAATTGGAAATCCCCCTGTCGATCTGGCTCAAGTCGAATCTCTCAAATTTGGAAAAACATTCTTTAAAATTCAGGGGTACTTAACAATGAAACTCCCGGACATTTTCAAAATTTTCTCAAAAGCGAGTTTTCAATAATTTCAAAATTATGATTTTTTTCGGGGTCTTCCTACAACTACAAAATTGCAGATTGAGAATTTTCCTTCAAAAAATCCTTCAAAAATTTGTTCTCCATAGTGAGTTCTTTCATTAAGCTCATGTAAGTTTTTTGAAAATTTTGGAAGTTTTTGCTCAATATTGCGTGCGATATATACAATTTAAAAAATACAAAAACAATATTTTCTCAAAAATGGCTCCAATATTTTTCGAACTGATAGTGATAATTGCACTATCCGTTGCGAGAAAGTTGTGTAATGCTGCAGCAAAAATTGTAATTTTTTTGTCAAAAATATCTGTTCGGTTTAGATCCATGAAACCGAAAAAGTGAATAATTTTTATTTCTACGAGTAATGTGCCGCATTTCTTTTGTCGCCACTATTAGTCGTAGAACTGTCAGACTAGTTTTTATGTAGCTTTCAGCTAGCTTTAGTTTTTTAACAGTGCCTAGTTCAGTTATCTCCCCGTAGTAGTCGTGTCGTACTCGTACTCGATGGAGAAATCATTGGATAAAAGATGCGCGATCAAGTTTTGCGTGACGCTGAACACGACGCCAGTGGAAACTTTCGAGATATTTCGTCCTAATTTTAGGACAATGTTATCACCGTGAATGAGACGTGGATCTTCGAGTACGACCCGAAAACAAATGGTTTGTTACGCCTCGGTGCCTCCGCGCTCCACGAAAGCACGCATTACGAAATCGCGCGTGAAAGCCATACTGGTTGCTTTTTTTGACACAAAAGGAATAGCACACAGTGAGTGCGTACCTCTTGAGCGCATCGTAAACGCATAGTTCTATAATCAAGGACTTCAGAGACTGAATGACATGGTGACTCGCGTCCGAAAGGAATTCAGCGCTTTCTCGAAGCATTACGATGACAGCGCGCTGGCACCCGTCAGCGCACCGGTTTTCGCTGTGGGAGACAAGGCCTCCACAACCGCACTGTAGTCCCGACCTAGCTTCGGCGGACTTCTCTTTGTTCCCTCGGACGAACAGAGTCATGAAAGAAACGCATTTCAAGACTTTAAAGGACGACGAAGGCTTTAAAGGACTTCTTCACCGAAGACTTCCTGGGAGCGTACGAAGCAAAGAAACACGCTGACAAAAATGCATCAACACACGAGGGTCAAATTTCAAGAATTTTAAGTTGCTGTATCTATCTGATGAATAAATTAATAAAAATGCTACTCATTACGTTCGGGACATACTTTGTATATATGTTGTAAATTACTTCCTCCAACTAGTTCTGTAATCAGTATCAACGTTTCCAAGTCATTGTAAATGAAAATTGATTTACAGCAAAACGTCCGTTCGTCCATCTGTTCACCTGCCCGTCAGCCCACTCACATGTGTGAACAAAGCTAGCGGTTGAACCGTATTCAGGATTGTCACATATATTGATATTCCCTGATATATCTGGCTCACCTCGAGCGCCCATGCGTTTGAAATAGCTAGTTTACATTTTAGAGGGTACTTTATACAGGTATGATCCCTCAATAAACTTTTCTTAATATTCTCAAAAATGTCTCCAAATTCTTACTTTTCATCCATCTATTATAGTATAGGAAGAAAAGTATTAGAATGACCTCGACAATACGATATCGAATATCGGTCATAGAATTCGTGTTTAAGATTTTTTCAACTCTAAGATCGCCCAAACGCCAAAATTAAGATCTATTAGTGCCGTTCGAATGATGATTAAGATTGGTGTAGGTGTAGAGGATGCACATGGAATTTGGTGCCCAAATATCTATTTTTGTAACTGTAACTTTGTTAAAAGGTCCGAAGTGAAATTTAGTTGAGTGGTAACGAAGATCACTAGAAAAATTTAATTTTTCGGGATACTGTACACGAAGTTCCTAAGATATTTTCAATATTCTCTGGAAAATTGCTGAATTTTTCTGTTCATTGTTTTTCTTGTAGAGAAAAAATTGGTTGGTGTAAGGTGTATGGTGCAGTTCCAACTTTCATTGAAACCTCTAACATTTAGAAAATTACAAAAATCCATGAAATGAAACCACTAAGGGTTTCTGTTTAAAAGGAAATTTGAGCTTTCTTCTCAACCAAATTTCGTGATCTTTGCTAACATGATTGCTGACTTTGCTGGCCTCAATTTGATGACATATCATACGAATGAGGCATTTGAGCAAATGAGACATTAAGAGCAAATTTTGTCCAAACGCAATGACGAATAATTGCAGTTAGACTACTCTTTCTCTTGCAGCGAAGACGCAAGCGCTTTCAATGCCTGAAATGTGAGTGTTCCAAACCTAGCTATTGAAGAGTTCTGTACTTACGTTCTTCAAACATTGGTCTGGTCTAAATACTCACTCATCGGCTTTATCGTAGTTTTGAGGCATATCTCTTCTTCGAGGATTATTGAGACGTATGCCTAATTTATTAGAAAGAAGGGAGAAAAAGTTTAGATCTTGTTCCTGGACGAGGCTGAATCGAGAATGCTTCAATAGTGCAATTCGGAAGTGTGGTGTCATAATCGCAGTCCAAATAATTGGCCTCTTGTACATCTGCCTTAGTTTCATGAGCTTCTGTAGATCTTGTGTCTGCATCGCGTGTCGCAGAATGGAAAAAGTATAATAAGAGGGTGATATTTTGAATAGCAGCTTCTCGGCGCGATTAGACCGTACCTGTAAAGTACATGTATGTGTTACAATTTGGTACTAAAGGAATATTCCTGAATGTACTAGACACTGATAATTGGTTAAATATAATTGTTTTTCAGTTTGCATTGTTGTACTTTTATGATAGTTCTTCTAAGGCGTTCTTTATGGAACACTGTTGCTTGTTTTGTATATTTACAATTATTTTTCGCCATGTTTCCAAGATATTTTAAGCTCATTATTAATGATTTATTTTATTTTAAATGAAAACTTACAACCAAACAAAACCATAATTAGTCTCCATAATTTATTAAGAAATTAAACACTCATAGATACCCCGGAGAACAGTAAAGCACAAAACCCGCTAAAACATTTCATATTCGTACGTCACGTTTTTCGTACGTACGTTATTTAAAAAAAAGTAATAAACGAACGAAAACTGTTATAATTATGTTTTAATTTCCAGCACATCATACACACAAGCAAGATAATTTCACAACTAAAGGAAACAACCAGAAATAAATGCCATCCAATAAAACAATGAAATATTCCAAATGAATCAATCACAAGTGCAGTGATTCACACACATAAGTTGCCCCAGATGTTGAGATAAGTCGTGAACTTTGATGTAATACAAAATGGATAAATATATATTAGGGCACCCTTTTTTTAGACACTTTTAATGCATTAGAACTAAAACAAATGCCACAAAAGATAGGGCAAAGTAAAGAACGTCTAAATGTCAGTGGTGAACGTACTGCATTGAAGGTGACGAGTAAGCGCGGCATCTGGTGCACCTTCCAGAGGACGCTGGTTAGCGCTCGGAGGCTTGTTGAGTATATGTTTCTTAGAAGCGCGGGTGGCAGCAGCAGAACCAGCGGCGCGAGACTGTTAAGCTGCAAGTCCCGCACCTTTCGCTTCACTCTCTTTCCGATCTGCACATGGAACAATTAACGGAAATAGAAACACTGTCTGTGCAACACTGAGATGAAGGGGAATTGTGAAGTCAATTTTGGGAGATTAATTTTTTTTAAAAGAAGACCACGGGATTTATGACTTGTTTCGCTAAACGTATTTCTCCGTGCACTATTTCTGCCACAGATCGACGATCTAAGTTAAAAATGGCTTAATTTTGTCACAATTTGCTTCTAAATGTGGCACAGAATCAATTATTATTTCTTATTTAATATTTTTGGGCTAATGTTCGAATCTCGCAAATTCCCAAATTAGCCACTTAATGACAAGCATTATCCGAATTGGGTGATTAAATTAAGAAGTAGGAATTTCCTTCAAAGCGTACTTCGGATTTAAGCTGGACGAAATGCACGACAGCCAACACGAGGTGCCTAGGGTAAGTGAGTAAGATGAGGTATAGTAGACAATATGTAAACAAAAATCAGATTGCTGGTAAGACGTTTATAGGGTTAGTTAAATAGAAGATGGTACTTTCGAGTGTCATTGTGTCAGCTGTAAATTACTGTTAAAACGATACAGCTTTATGAATTATATAAACGAAACCAACTTCACTACACCTCTCTGCTGACGCTTCGCTATGCATGTCGGATTGGAACACGAGGCTCCGGTCTCCGCGATTTACATAAAATAACATTGACCCTAAACAGTGAACAGTTTACATCGCAATTTTATGCCAAAAAACATCTCTCAAACACAAACGTCTCGTACTCGGATAATCGTCGTACATTCTGAAGATGTCCATGTATCTGCTATCTTTACCAGGATGAGGTCCGAAATGGTTCCTTCATCGTCACTCATACAGCTTTATTTACGTCTGGCTAATGTGGAAATTAACCGCCTACTCCCAAGTCATCAATCATATTTCGGGCATTATCGATTATTTAAGAACACAAGTACATACTTTTTCAGAATGCGTTCTGTTTCTAAGTATTTAAAGTATCATGATCAACGGACTGAATTTTATTTTAATGCACCTGATAAAAAATAATTTTACACACACCTACCTTGAGTACATTTGAAATGAGCTTTAAAGTTTTTAATGCCATAAACAGTGACTGAAACTTTATAAAGAATAGAAGTGTGTTTGTTAGTTCTAAGTTAAAATTTATTTTTTTCCTTTAATCTATTTCCTTTAACAAAAATTATTATCTACATCATACAATAATCATGACCGGTAACAATAGATGAATTCGAAGAATTTTGAAACCTCTGTGTTGCTGTTTCCCGAACAGGTAACGCCAGAAACGAAACGCGCGAAATTCAAATTTACAATTCTGAACTTGGACATCTTCGAAAATAGGATCTTTGCCTCTATTTTTAGTCCTTTGCTACATACGCGGAGGAAAATGAAAGAAAATTTGAAGCCGTATCTGAGAAATCTGCTGAAAAAAACCGTATGATTCATCTAAAATTACGCAAAAATACTCATATATTTAAATTATTGAACGTGACTGTTTTTGAAGAAATGTTTTTGATGAACACATATCATTTAAAAAATTCTTCAAAATTGAAGTTGTAGGAAAATGTCGAAAAATTTTGAATTTTTGTAATTTTCGAAAAATTTGGGCTTTCAACGAAAATGAGATCTACGCCATTTTCTTAAAACGTTGTTTACACTATCCAATAACAAAATTGAATCAAAAACAATTGAGCAAATTACTGAAAATTTTGAAAATGGCCCAGGATATCCATGTAAAGTACCACAAAACACTATCAGTTTTCTAGTTCAAGGGACCTTGACATCAGCCTGATCAACTAGGAAATATCAATTTTAGAGCAAGTAGGCTAAACCGGTTTAACCGCTAGCGTGGTTCACCGACGGACAGACAGGCGTTTTGCCGTCCTTCGATCTTTTGGTATCAAGGACCCACAAAAACTGAATTCTGGCTACACCACACGGTAGAGTAGTTTTTTCTAAATTTAGCAACTGCATATATTCATTTTTTGTTACCAGGACCCGTACCAGGTTACCAGGACCAAGTACCAAGTACCAAGAGTTTTTCTACTGAATATTCGTCATTATTTTCCCACAGCATTACGTAACTTTGACTTCTTAGTTTCTTTTTAAGAGAGTGAAAGAGAAAACTATGATCAATAAATTAAACCACTTCTTTCAACCACAATGCTCAGTCAGACAATTACTTCCGCCTTATAATTTTCTTTCTTTCAGACGTAGACGGCAATGCGATGGTGGTGTAATGGTCAGCGTAGTTGCCTTCCAATTAGTTGATCCAGGTTCGATTCCCGGCCATCGCAAATTTTGTTTCTCCACAAGTAAATTGTCGCCTAGTAATATTATGATCACGCCAGAACAGAGTAGGACACGAAACGCATTTGTAAAATATGTACAGTATTTTTTAATCGAAAAGCAAAGTCACATCTGCTTATTCCTAAGATAGTTTTGAAATTTTAAATTTTGGCTCACTCCTACCCAAAAGATTGGCTGAAAACATTCACTTTATCATGTCAGAAATGACAATCGTAAAACGACAAAATTTTCCGCAAGCATTTTCCTACTACAATTTATTCAAATATTGTTGTAACGTCAAATTAACTTGTACAAATAACAAGTCACTCAATGTTTTTAACTGTTTTTGACGTAAATAAATTATAAACAAATAAATTCTCATCTGTATAGATCATTCATCACATTTACTTGACCCCTGAACTATAAGTAGCCTCTGTCGCATAATGGACGTAACATCGGTCTCCTTATCGGTGATTGTGGCTTCGAGACCCACCAGAAATAAACGTATTTTTTGTATGAAACGTGTCTTCCTTGGAGATAAAATACCAAAGTTTGATAGGGAACAAAAAGCCAAGAACTTCAGAAGTTGCTGGCGTGGGGAGAAGGCATGCGCCCCCGTGGCCCAATGGATAAGGCATCGGTACCCTAAACCGGGGATTGTGGGTTCGAGTCCCACCAGGGGTAAACGTATTTTGTATAAAACGTTCTTCTTTGGAGATACCTTAAATTTGAGAGATAACCTGAAGCCAAGAACTTCAGAAGTTGCTGGTCTGGGGGGAAATCATTCGCCCCTGTGACCTAGTGGATAAGGCATCGGTCTCCTTAACCGGGTGTTGTGGGTAGGATTACCAGCCGCGATAATTCATTTTTTGATAGGAAACGCTTTCCAGAAGGAACTTTGGGGGGTACTGGAAGTCGAGATGATTTGGTTCTCAACTGTTCAATCCATTTCGTTTCTTGCTCATGTACCTCGCGCACTCTTACACTGAATGGCAAGAATTTCCTAGATATGATTAACATTTTTTTAGAATAACAACACACTGCATTGTTTTAGGTTTAACAGAAAAAGAAACCAATACGTTGAAATATGTTTCAGCTGTTCTAAATTTCATATTCATAAACCGGGAGAGGTGGCTCAGAATATCAAATGATGTCACTGCAGAGCTTCTGGCCGTGAGGGCCTCGGTTCTTGTCCCGAACAACGATGGATTTTCGAAACTAGTTAGCTAGGTTCATTTCAATTGCTGTCTGGAGGAGAGTTTTAGCGCACGGATTCTCTGATCTGTAGTTTTCCATGTTTTCTGCAATCAACACCACGTTAACCTGGGTCATAAAATAATGAAATGTAGTAGTAACCAAAAAATTCTTCTGATTAAGCAAATCATCGGAAAAGGCGATATTGGCCTAGATCTACAGTAATGTATGTAGCAGAAGAGTTAGCAAGTAAGGTTAAACTTTCGCTGATACTAAAGGAGACGTTGCTTGGCCGAAGTATTGCTACGTGACTCTTCATGAATATTCTACTATACAACTGATGTTTGTGTACAGAAAGTTGTACCTAAATTGTAGTTTTTCATCCATATCCCTCCTGCTACTAAATCAAAATTCTGCTTATCACAAGACGAAGAAAAACTTTAGTTTGCCACGTATTCCCTTGTTTCTATTAGAAATAGTTTGATTTGAACACTATGCTAAGAAGATACGTTACTTGTTAATATTACTAAAATAATGACACAAATAATGTCTCGTATGAAAATATATTTTATATGTTAAATATATGGATGTTGATATAGATAACAGCGGTAAACTGCGACACCGCTTGATCAATCTCCATGAAAGTCGACACATCTACTTGTTTGTTTTGTTGTTCGCCGAGATGGTTTATGAGCTTGAATTTGTTTGTAACTGTAACAAATGGCACCAAAGAACAAAATTACGCTTAATTTCAATTCAATTTCCATTCGAACTGCGATACACACGAGCTTCGTTGTTGGATTGCCGAGTGACGCTGAGCGTTGCCGTTTGACGCAGGCACGGCCCAGGAGAACAGAACGGGAGCGCTTGACAGAGTGAGACGGAGGCAGACAAAGACAGACAGAAATAACTGAG
>BOPP01000218.1:42486-60781 GCA_017312745.1 Gryllus bimaculatus
AGAGACAAGGAGAGACAGGGGACCTTTTCTTTTTCACGAGAATTGAATACGAAAGAAACGGGCAACGCCTGGTATATTGCTAGTGTATAAATATTAATGATAAATAAATGGAGAAATATAATTCATAACATGAAAATATAACATTATACAAAAATATAATATAATACGAAGGTTGCTGTAAAATTTATGAAATACAGTAGGACGTCTGTTGAGTGAATACAGTAGATTGTTCTGTGAGCATTCATCAACTCTCACGTAAGTAAAATTTGGCAATTGTTACCCATAACTGATCAAATTATACTTATTAAACTGATCATTTTTAAAGGTAGCATTTTAAGAAAGAAGGTGAGTGTAAAAATGGAAATCTCACGTGAACAATTTCGTGCAATGAATTTGTATGACTTCAAATCTGGTTTGACGCCAAACCAATGCATCGACTTTTTTCGTATTGTGCGAATGAAGCTCCATCCAAGAGCAGGGTTTACAACTGGTATGCAAAATTTTATCGTGGATGCATCACTTTCAGCGACGAACGTCGTGAGGGTTGTGCTGCAACATCTATTGTCGCTGTGCGAGAACTGATTGATGGAGATTGGCATGAGACATACCGAGAGATTCAAGTATCCTTTGGTATTGACATGAAAGCAATACATATTGGAACGTACAGAAGCAACGTTTCTGCCGGTTTTCACACAAGCACAAAAACAGCGTCGCGTCAACTGATAGAAAGAAATACTCAAAAAATTCAACAGAAGTCGTTAAAATTTGATACACCACATCGTTACTGGTGACGAAACATGGGTTTATTCTTACGAACCGGAAACTAAAAACCAATCTGACGTTTGGGTATTTCAAGACGAGCTCAAACAAACAAAAGTTGTCCGTTCACGCAGTGCTGCGAAGCAAATGGTCGCTTGTCTCTTAATGTAAATAGTCGTGTAGAAACCGAGGCATTAGAGAATCGTAAGACAGAAAACTCTAATAGGTAAACCACAATTTGTTTGCCGACGTCAAGTGTGCGATAAGAAAGAATAAACGAAATAGGCAAATCATTCTCAACCATGGCAATGTCGGTACTCATTTGGCGCATCACACCCTGAATTTTTATCGGGTCAAAGAGTAAAAATTATCACTCATTGTATTCACAGCATTTATTTTGTAATGTCTTATATTTAGTTTACAACAATGAAAATTATAATGTATGTTGGGCAATTTTCATTGCCCGAAGAAGCAGTCAAGACATTCCGTAAGTAGGTTTCCGCAGTACCTACTGTTGAGTGGAAGAAGTGCATCTCAAACTGGTTTGAGAATTTGCAACTACTCGTATGTATTTTTCTAAGGGCGAATACTTCAAGACACAAAAAAGTTATGTACCAAATTTTGTAAATGATTTTTCATATCGTTTTCAGAAACTTTTCCAGAAACCCTTAATAAATGTAATATATGGTAGAAGTAAATAATGAATACCTAAATGCAGTAGGGCTAAAAAACCCAATCACGTAAAGAAAATAGGATTTGTGTATTTTCTAATCCTATCTGCTTTCAAATACTTTGAACAATTATTAGTAAAAATTGTTAATCATATATTTTATGTGAATCCTATGAAGTTGATTCCATTACCTTCATAACTCGTATTTCGCTCGATTCTTGCAAATCAATGGTGTATTTTTAGGATTATATTGCAGATTACAACTGTGCGAAAAGTAATGCGTTTTTTTAACACCACTGACATGTATGTACATATTAGCAAGCTGCATGTCCCACGGCAATGTCCTCTTCTTCAATGAAGTGATAGGATGATGATGAAGAGTGAAGGGACGATCGCAATTACGTCCATGCCCGAGAATTCTCATTCGAACACGCGATCCTTTGATCTGAGTTCGCCACCACATTACTGCTTTAGATATCCCGGCTATCCGGATCGTGTAAATTTTCTTACTATTGCTTCAAAGCGTTATTTCATAAACAGCGTGGACCCACCTGCACCTGCCAACTGACGGCCTTGCGCGAGGCGAGCCGCAGGCAGGCGCCGAGGGCGCGCGGCTCGTGGGCGGCCAGCAGGTAGGACGGGCGCGCGCTCCATGGACAGGGGCGCGTAGCCAGGCCGCAGCGTGCGCGGGGATTCGAGCGCCGCTTACAGGGCGAGCGGGCGCGGCGGCGCGGCGGTGCAGGGGCGCAGCCAGGGTGGCGTTGGCGTCGCTCCACTCGCCGCCGCCACCCACGACGACGGACCCTGCCCGCGGGCGCCCCGCCCGCGCCGCTGCCGCCCTCGCCGCGCACCGCCTGCTCCAGCACGGCCAGGACGGCGGGCGGATGGGCGCCGGCAGCCCCAGCGGCGGCGGCGCCCGCGCAGCGCGGGGCGGTGGGGCGCGCTGCGCGCCGCTGCGCACACGCGGGGCCGCTCTCTCAGCGTTTCTCCTTCTTATACCATGAATAGAAATTACACAAGGTCTCCAGGGGGGAAACGATCAAACTACGAAAGTGAGCTTTTAGACAATTTTAAGCATATTTTGACTGATAACCTCCTTCGATATTTTCAAAGGCTAAACCGCAATAAGCACTCAAAAGTTTGTTTAAATAAATACTTTCTAAGCAAAAATTTTCATTTCAGAAACACATAACCCCTTCAGAATCATGAAAATTGTTTAATTATTTACACAAGAGATAAATATATTTGTTCATGAAGAAAAAGTTACACAGAAGTAAACAAGACAGTTGGATTGTGTAAATTGGGTGCTTTTTTATTTCTGCGTTAATTATTCTTTGTGAACGAATATATTCATTACATGAAGTCAGGTTAACGGGGCTTGGTCATTAGGAACATATAAAATGCTCCTTCTGACCCATCTTTGTTAACCTAACTTCAACATTATTATGTATGGTAGTCAAGGATTCTCCATATGTTATTTTCTTTTGTAAGTAATAAACAATTTACTTGTTACTGATACTTTATTTCTGAAATGCTATTTTTGGAACAGAAAGTATTTTTAAGAGCAACTTTTGAGTGCTCTTTATTGCGGCTCAGCCATAATGTTTTAAATGCTTTATATGCACCAAAAATGTTTTAAGCGTTTATTTTCGTAGTTTCGTTGATTCCTCCATGAACATCTTGAATATTTCATTTAAAGCTTCATGTAAACTTTTTAGTTGATGGCTACGAGGTAATTTACTTGGACCCAATTTTAAACAATGCACACACTTAAGCATGAAAAAACGTTTTAATCGCTCTAAGGAGAAACTCTCAGCATTGTCTCCTACTCCTTCACGCCTCAGAGCACTCTTGGGAGGAAAAGAAGGTTATTATTACATAATCAATGATGAAACTAGAGATACAAAGAAAAGATTCCTCGCCAGCGAGGTGACACGCCAGCGAAGTCACAAGCCAGCGAAGACAAGAGCCAACTGGCCAGAACACGCCCGGATACGAGCAGAACAGTTAGTTGGACAGTTAGTTGGACGGCCACATGGACCGATTCCTTTCTCTATTATTTCCTTGCAAGACGACGCGTATAGTACCTCTGATCGGGAGATCCTAGGGAGCCTCGACGAAGGCAACATTTTTGACACTAGACAGATAGCTGGGTCGAGTTCTAACGCTGTCTCGAGGAAAATTCTAGAGGACGGATGCTCTGACCGAGCGGTAGTTTTCCGCTGTGTCTCCCATCAATAACAGGCAGCACCCTAACAAACGGGCCACGGGCTGCGCGCGATCTTCCCTTTCTCTTTCTTGTGATATCCTCTCACTTGTGATATACACTACACTACCACACATGCCTGGAGAATGGGTGAAAGCATAGAGCTTGTCCCGGTTGGAGCGGTGCTCCGCTAGTGTGAGATACCTGGTTGGGTAATAACCACGCTCACTGGCAGTAGGTCGGCGCTGCATCTTGCCATCGAGCAGGGGAAGATAACTGTCACGTCCCGAGCAAAAACATTCACTACATTTACAGGCATAATGTCCGTTGCAGTTCATGCACTAATCAATTGATCAGTCAAATCGACGCATATAATCTGATTGATAGTTTTATTAGAAGTAATTTGCACAATTGACCTGTTTCTGTCTGAAAAGTACACGAGCCGACACTGTTTAATAGTTCTATATTTCGCAAAATTCTGGAAATTCTTGCCTATTCATTCCTGAACTTGATCTTAGACAGGCAAGATTCACTCCGACGTTCATAGGAAACCATTTTAAAAACTTGGAGATGTTTAACGATACACAAAATGCTATGTCATGTTGATCATAGACGATTTTCTAAAATCTGAAGTTTAAAATGCTTTGGTATGATAAAAATATAGAAATAGATATTTTGATCAAGTTCAGATTCAT
Organism: Gryllus bimaculatus; assembly: GCA_017312745.1. NCBI lineage: Eukaryota > Metazoa > Arthropoda > Insecta > Orthoptera > Gryllidae > Gryllus > Gryllus bimaculatus. The sequence goes on from BOPP01000218.1 coordinate 46,817, forward strand.
TATTTTCGACAGAAATGAGTCTCTTAAGACTGATGTATACTGGGAGAGTGATTAGACTTGTCATTCTAAATCCACAATGTGCGAGCTAGCAAGTACTATGCATTTTTATAATAAACAAATTGGGAAACAAAACATCATAATGTGCATAATAAGAAAGTGCAAGAAATTATACAACGGAAAATTTTAATACGTATCTTAAGGAAATTATGTAGTCATTACTCACATTGCATTGAAGTTACATGTTAAGATCAAGTAAATTATAAACAACGCGAATGACACAACACGTAGCAAATCTCTTCGTTTGCTGCTTTGACGGACGAATGGAAGACACATCCACAGGTAATTCATTTGTGAGTGTACTGAAAAGGAAAAAATCTATTAAAGTTTATATAATTTCTTCAGTACATTTTTAGGTAATCTAACAGCAAAGAATAGTCACATGCATAAAATATTTTATAACTAGCACGACCCGTGCAAACATTCCACATTTTGTAAATCGTTGTTTTAAAAGATAAAACTAACCCAACATCAGGAGAGTTCCAGAAGGAAGTTCTGGAATTCTGGAACCTTCCATATACATTGAAGCACTGTGAGACAGTCATGGCTTATAAACGCGTCAATTGAATTTTACGGACATTTAGATTTTATGATAATCTCTGACCACTTTGTTTTTGACAAGGGGTCACCAGAAGTGACTCTAATTTTAAATTTTAAACCATAAATCTTTCACTTAATTCTTCGCTCTAACTGACCCCCGAATGTTTCTCTACATGCCTCGTGCTACATTTCCGTCATATGATACTTGGTTGTTCCCTTTCGGGTTCACTACATATTCCCAGGAGTGTACACCGCATTTTCCCCGTATTTTCTACATCTCTTTCCATGCATGTTTACCACAAGTTCTCCCGCACGTTCATCTTGTGATCCTCTACGTTTTCTCACTTGTTCTCACTCGTTTTCCCGAATGTTATCAGATGTTACCCCAAAAATTCTCACATGATCCTCCATTTGTTTCCATCTTCTTCGGTCCTATCTTCCATATACGGAAGTTAGGTGACCCATAACGGGTTTTCTTGGGATAAATTATTCAAGGTAGATGCCTTCCCTGATATGATGATAATGATGATGATAGGGAGTGAAAGGACGAACACAATACAACCATGCCCGAGGCGGGATTCGAACCCGCGTTCTTTCGGTACGAGATCACTACGGCACTACTGCCTTAGCCATCTCAGCCACCGGATCGGCATGTTTCCTTATGTTTCCTCAAATATTCCTAATGTTCTTCCAGTGTTTCCGCATATTCCTCCAAATATTTTCCGACTTGTACTCGCAAATGTTCCTCAAGCCGGCCTGGATAGCAGAGGTCTCTAAGGCTGATGGGCCGGAGCTGCGCGAACGCGAAGTGTCGCGGATTCGAATCCCGCCTCAGGCATGGGTGAATGGGTGTGCTTCTGTTCTCCTTACGTGTTGTTCCCACAACCCTTTTTCCATTTAAAACGATCACAATGGTAGCTATGGGACCAAGTTGTTAAAAAGCGAACTTAAAAAAACTGTCCCCCAAATGTCCTCCAGATTTTTCTCCAGATGTTTCCGAAAATTCCCCAAACTTTCACTTAAACTTTTCTCCCCGACGTTCCCCCAAATGTTGCCCCAAATGTTCCCTCCAAAGGATTTTTTAGTGTCATCTACAAATATTGCTCGAATGTTTTCCCTCGAATGTTGTCACCGAAAGTTGCTCTCCAAAAGTTGTGTTCTTCACCAAATGTCTGTGAACACCAAAAGCGCGTAAACCATACGTAGGATTTGTTTCAAAATGGCTTCACTCGAAGCGCATCGATTTTGAAAAACATTCTTTAAAATTTTGAGATTAATTCACATGAAGAACAACAAACGTTTTCGAAATACTCTTAAATGTGGTTCCACGTTTATTCTTTATATTTTTTAAAGAAAATAGTAATACACTCTTATAAAGATAGCATAGGTCCGTTTTTTAATGTTAACTCTGATTTTTCTAAATTTCAAAGGTTTAAATTCATTTCGGCCTCTTCCTTCTACTACAAAATTGAAGATAGATATTTTCTCTTCAAATAATCTATTAATAATTCATTCATTAAACTAATGTAAATTTTTTTCAATATGTCAGTAGTTTTCACACAATATGTTCAATATTAAAAAATATCAAAAACATTATTTTCTCGAAAATGGCTCCAAATATTTTGTTTAAACTCTTGGTAGAATTCGTGAAAAATGTATTATTCAAAATGACATAAACGCCATATTGTTCTCTTTTTTCTTTTTTTCAAAAACTACAAAAAACGCAATTTTTTGACTTCTCTCTCACGCAAAATTGTAAAAATTGCACAATATTTACATTAGCGACGATTTATTCAAATTATTGCATTTACGAGAACATGAGTTTCAAATGAGGTCTTATAAATTTTTTCCAAAACTCAGAAGTTTTCTACGAAAATTAGATCAAAATTAAGCGTTTTCAGAAACGTTTAAACACCTTTTTCTAAAAAACAGCTTTAACTTTTTCTTCAAACTTTTCGAATGAAAAGTGCTAATTTCACTGTTTGAAATGACATAAAATTCACTCTTATGTATTCTTTAGTTTTTTCAAAATTACACAGATGTGATTTTTTTTAAGAAACTCTCAGACCTTTAATACGCTCATGTCCAGCAATTTGTTACATTGTCGTGTTTGGTAGTGGAAGAACTTCAAATGACTTCAAATAAAATTGTTCGAAAACTCAAAAGTTTTGTTAAAAAGAGACTCAAATTTACAAAAACACATTTACAGAAATGCTTAGATGCCATTTTCTGAAAAATGACACAAATATTTTCAACGAAAATTTCCTTATAAGACTTATATACAGAATGCAAAACAAATGCTAGTGCACTATGAAGCACGAATTTTCATCATATATGACTAATTTGACTAATATTCATTATTAAATACATTGTGATGTATTCTGATGTTTTTACATAATTTACGTAATTTAATGTTTTTGAAATACCTCTGCCACCATTAATATGCACATTTCCAGCGATTTGTAAACATTATTGAATTGTGAGTGAAAGGGCGTCAAAAAACTTACAATAAGGTTTTTTAAAAACTCAATAGTTTTCTGTAGAAAAGAACTTCAAATTTTGCATTTACAGTAACGCTAATACAGGTTACTGCTACTCTGAAGAACGGGTCAACATATTTTGAAGGAAATTTCCATATACGACGAGGTTTTACTCTTATTTATTATTCAAAAAGTAATATTTGGCTTCTACTATTAGAAGACCGAACAATTGAGAAAGTAAAAAAAATACTTTTGGTGGCGATAGACAGTAAAACGAGGGGGAAAAAACAAAAAGCTAGCACCAGACCAAAGAAATTAGAAAGCTAACTAGTACTAGAAAATATGTTCCTCTCTATATTACTATTAATTTAAATCTTTTTCACGATTTCCTATAATATTATAGAAAACCCACTCATGTTTTTAAAAAAATCGTAACATTATTTGAAGATATAATTTTGATGAACAGATTTTATTAACAAAAAAAAATTTTTTTGTAAGAGGTTATATGAGACAATAAAAACTTCTCTTTTGAAATTTTAAAAATGTTATACATTTTTCGGAAAATTTAGGTGAGGCAAATTTTAAACGTAATTGACTGAATCTGAACCAAAAATGAAGGGAAAGAAAAACTTCATTTTTGAGAAAGTATTCAAAATTCTCGGTGGCTTCATGAGAAATACCAACCAAAAATTAAAATTCCTTTTTAAATTGAGGGGTGGGGGGCGTGTAACCTGTCCTCTTAGTTGGTGAATATCGGTTTTGTTGAAAACACTGTACAATTTGGAGAGTACATTTCTACCATGCGAATAAGTAATAACCAGAAATTCGGTTAATGTCTATTGTGAAGTAGTCAGCCAGTGAACGAATTCGTTATGCCAAAAAATCATGTAAAATCTCGACATTGAAAAATGTGAAAAGGGCATTTGTTCAAGTATTATTTATTCAAGTGTTATCATGATCGAAAAATAACTTTACTCACCTGACAAAATACTCAGTGGCGTTGATTAATTTGTTTTGTCCTCTTGTAAATACGGTGGGTACTAAATATTTCACTTGATTCACTGCTATTGCTCAACGAGTTAAAAGCACGACTGCCTACCTTCGCTTTTGGAAAGGATATGCTACGTGTCGCACACATTTTTCCCATGTCTGCGTTCAATACTTTCCTGGCAGTTCTCCGTAAAAGGCAGCTACGTTTCGCAATGTTGCCGAGCACAAAGTACCTCAGACTTCAATAATTACCTCATTGAACGACGTGCGTAGTTGACATAGAAACAAAGGAGGGAAAATACTATAAGAGATATTTTTGAAATAACTACCCTGGGACATCTTCCTTTAATTCGAGATTTAAAAAAATATCAAAAGAGGTCACTTGGCCACGTTTAATAACAAATGAAGTAATGGAATAAGGCGTTTTTATACCAAGATCGTACAACGTTTATCCACTTAATAAACATTTTAAGTTACTAGAGTTTTACTTATTTGAATATTCGTCCGGCGATATGTCGCAGACGGTTTGTTCATGATATGTAATAGGAGGAAAAGAATTATTATAACAATATTGCGTTTATAACAATTTTATTTTCATTATGAAATTGATTGTTCTTGGGTCATTACATGAAGTATCAAATCTTTTCAAAGATTTTCCTGAAAGAGGCTTCAAATATTTTTATTCATTTTTGTCTGTGGATGAATTAAAAACATTACTAACAGAATGGGAGAGACCACTTGAAGAATTTTCATTAAAATCCTCGATTTTTGTTTTTCCCTTGATGAAATCGGTTTCATACAGGCAGTTCCTGAAATTAGGTTATGTACAACTTTTCGTAAATACTCTGAGATATTTCTCGTAATTTTTCATGAAATATAGGGATCTTTTCAACGATTATATTTCAAAAACGGCTCCAAATTTTTTCTTTAAAAGCTCTTCACTAATGTATCAAACGACAATATAAATACTGACGCTATTCCAATTTTCGCCAAACTCTTAGTATTTTGAAAAAGGCGTAACGTTAACATTGCAAAAGTACATTATTGAAAATAGAAATGTTTGCCTTAAAAGAAATATGTTCCATTAAAAAACGTTTTAAAGAAAAATCATGTACAGTTTTTTAAAAAAAACGAATAGTTTATACGCAACTCTTACTTGAAGTTAATGAAAGTTATAAACAAATATATTTTCTCAAAACCCTCTCCATAATATTTATTCTGATTGTTTTCACGGGTAGACATTGAAGGTTTAAAATAGCAGCGTATATCTCATTTGCATTGAACTCTCTGAATTCTTTCAAAAACTTTCAAATTTGAAAATTTCAATTAGTCCTCAGTAGATATCAAATTTGAATGCGACAAAATAATACGGAACGACGACATGGAAGATCGAAATTCTGAGAATTCCTCCTCACGGTTGAGTGACTTTATAGTCATAGTTGTAGTTGTAGAATTGGAATTAATATATTAGTATTAAAATAATTAATTTTCTTTCCAAAAGTTCTTTGATTTGTAATGAGTTTTGCAGGTGATTACTGAAGTGCAAGTGATTAATATGGTCAAAGAATGCGGTATAATTATAATACATTACTGTTCCTAAGTGCGAAAAATTATGTAGTGGTGTAGCTTCATTGGTTTCTTTCTTCCCTACTACTTACGCAATGTAATGTACTACAGTAATGATGCGGGAATATTCGACAGTTTTTCGTCCAAAAAACTATTTATTGCCTTATCCCGATAAAGAAATATGAACAAACCTTGTCCCAAACGTAAATTAATTCCTCTATTACGTTGTGTAGTCTGAATGCACGTTTGGTTGATCCTTGATATCGAAACATTGATTGCCGGCAAAACGTCCGTCCATTCGTCTGTCCGTCTGTATATCCTTCTGCTAGTTTGAATCTACAATATTGTGAAGATTTTTTTAATAAAAAAATCCGTTGTTGAAAGACAGATCTGGAAATAAGGTTACGTATAATGTTTCAGAAATACTAAGTTTTCGCGTAATTATGAATAATATTTAAGCAATTCTTAATCAATTTTTTTTTCTCAAAAAAGGCTGAAGTTTTGTTTTAAAGGCTGAAAAAATGGTCTTATTTATGGTGAACTCTGTATTTCTGAACATTGCTAAAAATAATCATTATAAAACTACAAAATTAAAGATATACATTTTTGCCTTCAACAAAATCTGTTTAAAAAATTAAGCTCTTTAAAACAGGCTATGAACATATTTTTGAGGAAACAAGGAGTTTGCGCGTAATTAGTGAATGCAATTAATGCAATTTATAGAAACAAATTTCTCAAAAACCGTTTCAGGTTAGTTTAATATTTTTTTCATGATTGAACAAGGAGCACTGAAAATAATGGTGCAGTTCTCATTTGCGTTGAACTCTCAATTTCCGAAACTTGCAAATGTATAAATAATGCGAGAAGGTATGTGCTCTTGTAGCACCTCCAGATTATTTATTTTATCCATTCCTAGGAGTAAAGGAGATATGTGGTGAGCGTGACATTTTTCTATCACCGTACCTAGCTTATTTGGCCAGCCTGAGCTTTCTTTCGTCACACAGCTATAGAAACTGAGACGATTTGTATTAGAAAGGTACAAATCATTTTTGCCCCGGCCAGGACCCGGAAACGTAGCCTACAAGCTGAATTAATGTATGAGCTGTATTATTTTCTACGTGTTCACGTTCAATACATGTCCACTGTTCCTTACAAAAGAACAGTTTCATAACGTGGTGCATTAACGCTCAATAAATATAACATGATGTGACATTGTGACGAAAGAAACTGCGGTAAAGCTATGACAAAAGAAGTAACGTGACTAAAGAAGTACCGACAATTGGCACTTTTACACGAGTAAATTGAAAATAGATTCCTAGAAACCCAAATCTTTCCTAAATATTGAAACTAAATGATATAATCCCTATTCTTGCACTTATGAATCCAGACTTGGATATTTTTTCTAAATAATAATCATCAATCTTTTCATCTGCTTTTTGGGCTTCATCTTGTTTCTTTCTCGTTCTCACCTCTAACCAATTTTCCAGTCTTCTTGATACACGTTCGGCCCACTTCAGCTTTCTCTCTCCATTTAGTCCCATCACTGGGTTACACAGCGCAAAATTGCGGCAGAAGATGTAGGTGGGTTGTGGAACCCTGATGAGGCCGACTCGGCGCCTTGACCCGAGAGAGGTATCAAAGCAATCTCACAAGCAGTCAGTCAGTCAAGTTGCTCACATATTGATAAACGAAAGTGCTGAGAATCGTCCAGAATTCTGACACAACTTATGCAGGTGATGAACTCGTAAAAAAGCGGGGACTCGCTCACTACTTGACTTGGATTGACCAATCAAATATCAGAACAACGCAACATCAAAATTGTAATGACCAGAGGGATAGACAGGGAGGATAAGCGTTTAACAGTTCAGAGAGGGCAGAGTTAGACAAGTGTTGGTATGAAACAATGAGTAAAAACATTTAGTATTAACAACAGAGCGCCCGCAGACCATAAAGACTCCGCAAGAATGAATCTTAGGTACGCGTGAAACCAGCTGAGAACATTGCAGCGCTGCTGATATACAGCGCGGCCGAATTGGTTATGCTGTATATTACATTTCCCCTTGGGCCACACCAGCCTGTCTGAAATCGCACTCAGGCACCTTTACACATTTTTTGGGCGCGAAGGCATGTCAGCTTGCTCACCTAAGAATATCTTCCAGTGACTGAAGATGTTGAAGTACCGGTTCCGCAGTGTCTTGTGAATCGTGTCCTATTCTGCAGGATGAAGACATGGTTGAATCCAGTGTTAATGTTGAGAGACGATTGCGTGTAGCATACCACTTGTTATTCTCGAACTGAAGTCACAAGCTCTTGTTGTTACCAAAGTCTTTGCTTCTGGCTGATCTACGGTTCTCTGGATCTTAGTCGATTTCGCTAAAGCCTTGTACGCTACTGTTCATGAAATGCAACAGATTGAAGTTCCTTTGTAAATCCTACTTAGATATATACCTGCCATGAAACCGGGTAATGCAATAGTGGTTGGTGCGCATTGAAGTTCGCACGGGGAGTGTGCTGCTGTCTAACCGTTTTACTACTTTTTATAGAACAAAATCCTTCAAACACCAACTGCTTCGAGCTTTGGGGAACATTAGTTATGTAATTTAACAATGTAATCCTTTAGCGAAAAAAGTTTCAATGACATGCATGCAAATAAGAGGCTCATTGGCTCTGGGAACGCGACCTTGGTGCTGACGCACCCAAATCATTCTTGGGAGAGAGGTGAAGGGACATCAACCATCTGCCTCCACTCCCTTTTGTGCACCAATGCATTCACGTAATTTAAAACTGTTTTGCGTGAAAATTTTACAAATTATTACTCTGTGGATAACCCTGTCACTCCCAGTGTTAGTATAAGCATCATTTCACTTTTAATTGTCAGTGTTCTCTAGTGGAAGAACTTTGAATTATGGAGACATTCTAAGTGAAACATGAAAACAAGTTTTGGTGCTCCTTAATACTAGATGTCGATTTAGCCCATACAGCTAAAACATCATATCCTCTAAGCTAGAATGAGTTCATTATTTGCGTCGTCGATTTAAATCTTCGCGGCGGCGATGGTGTAACGGTTAGCGTGTCGGATTGTTATGACCTAGTTTGTGGGTTCAAACGCAATCGAAGCCATGTGTTTTCTCAGGGCAAGTAAATCCTTCGTACACCTTCCTTCAGAGGGGAAGTAAAGCCGGCTGTCCCATGTTAGTAGATTTACTGCATGTAAAAGATTCTCAAGCCTAAATGAAGCCTCTGAGCTAAATTCAATTCCCCTGTTTCGCCACTAAAAAATACCCCCTTTCTCAGCTAGTGGGTGAAAGGAGCGTAGCAAAATTTGCGTGGTCAGATGGAAGAGCGGGCCTGATGGCTTGAATCTCGACACGGTAAATAAGGCATCAATTCAATTTAATTAAATCTTCAGCTAAATGAGTTTTACTACTTTTTATAGTCAAACATGTCTATTTAACCACTTGTTGGCGCTTTGGTTAGCAACATAATGGTGTACCACTAAAAGTTGCAAGTAGGAGTACATGCCAGCAAGTAGGAACATGTGTGTGTGTGGTCGCAAATACAATGGGCGAGCGCTATGCGTCCAAAATCAAAACTGAGAGTGAAATGATTAAAAAATAATTATTTTTCATATTGACATTGTTTGAAACAGGAACATATTTTGAAATTATCTTGCATGTACATTTAGGAAAAAGAACAATTGTTTTAAATCTCTGCAAAGACATTTATTGTAATTCGCCATATTCGCATCGAGGGTTGCTTATGTTGTATGGCGTTATGTGTTAAAATGTAAAGTTTTGAATAATTGTTTTCAATGCTAATATGATATTGAAAGGGTTGCATCCAGAATTTTTCTTGAGAGAGAGAGCTTATTTGATGTTATTATAAATATTTTTTTACGTTGAATATAATATGTATTTTTATTTGTTAATTTATATTTAAAATTTATAAAGTAAACAATTGATTTATTGACTGACACTATTCAGTATAGAAAATGTACATTTTCAATATGTACGAGTATCTATGTCTTCAGTGGGAGGGACTGAAGGCCTGTTTCTCTCATCTTCCTAGAACCTTACATCTTTTTAGCTGTAGCCTACGAATAGAACACTTCTGTTCCTTAAAAAGAACTAAACGAAATCCCCTTTTGTCTATTTATAATATAAATAAATACAAATTATCATTTCATTTTCTATTTGTGTTCTGAATAACCTATCCGTTGGGCCGAACAACGGTCTATGTTACAATATTTCCGAACATGTTTTTCGTGGAACAATGGTGTAATCGTGTGTAGTATTGTGTGGTTGTGTGTGTACGTACAATCAATGATTACAAACACAACATGTTCACGGGATAACAGTCTGTGTTATCATTCTACTAGAACGGCAAAAATTCATGAAAGGAAATAATATGAATCGTTTCGCCTTGTCTTGTAAAAGTATCGTGACTAGAATCTCTTTCTGCCCAACGCTTCAACTGTTATTACAATGTGGAATTTTCTGCATGCGAGGAATTGGACGGGAAGTATATTTGAATCAATAACATGTTTAAGTTAAAGATTAACATATAATCGTATATTTGTATGTAGACACATAAGAGGTACAGAGAATTGTAAGGCATAATGAGCTTCTTAAGGAAGCACATTAAATTTTACCTTTCATTGAATAATATAGAATGGGAGAGGATATTGTAAGACAAACTACACACGGGCAAAACACGACAACTTTGCTGTGATAATTCCCAACGCACAAGCGTGATATTCAAATGTTCACGTGAAGTTCTTCACGCACTCGTGAGCCACGCAAATTCTAAGACATTTCCGGCCCGAACGCCGGTGCCAGAGGGGCTTCCCCTTCACGGCGAGCAGTTGCGCAGGGCGGGCCGCGTGCTGCGCCAGCCGGCGGGCGGGGCGACGCCTTCCGAAGTGTCGGTGGCGCAGGCGCCGGCGCAGCGAAATCTCCGCGAGGAACGCGCCCGCCGCCAGCGCCAGCCCCGCCGCCAGCAGCGCGAGGTGCAGCCGCAGGTTGCCAGGCGCTTCCTCCACCAAGGCCGTGTAGCCGTAGGGGGCGCTCCAGGTCGCCGCCTCCAACTTTCGGTTGCTCGACTCCGCCCACCTCTGTCGGAGGCCCGACGCCTCCACTCGCAGGTACTCCAAGTTGAAGACGTCGCGCAAGGGCAAGTTGCTGGGCACAGACATGCGGAATAAAAACCTCGTAGTCGTAGTGAAAGACGGGAGGCACACTAATACTTGGTTTTTTGGACAGTATGTTAATTAGTGTAAGAATAGTTATTTATGTAACAAGTCCTCTAAATTAGTCTTTAAGGCCGAGTCCTAACAAAGAACGTGCAATGTTTTTTTGTTATTTCTTGTTATTTCAGTTATTCAAAATAAACATTTAGCACTTTCATGAGTTAATAATTGTCATTATTATTCAGTGTTATGTAGCAAGAGTTGTTGGTGCAAGGTTTTGGTACCGTTATTAAATAACAATTGCTGTGCGGGCAAGGACCAAAGGACAAGGTGGATAAGGGGTTCAGGGAGAACAAAAGAGACAGAAGTTTAAAAATCTGTTTCTTGTAATACAAACGGAGGTAAATGCCCGGCTTCAAATGACATTTCATACAGTGAAATGCTGAAAAATGCTTAATATAACTAAACGAAAATAATTGTAAAAATACATTTTGCTTACATTTATCCCCAAACATTATTTTTGTGACAACGACATATTTGATATATATTGAAGGATTTATTGTTAAAATTTAAATCCAAAATTCCTCCAATATATACTAAACCGAAGAGCTAAAAAACTGGTAGAGCCATGCATATTGAAATAATGAGATCTGGAACCAACCAGAATACAGCGCTCCGGCTGGCAATGTTAGAGGTTACGGCTGCTACAGTGACAGCTTATCACGATTTAAGTGAGTCTGAACGTTAAAGTCGGCGTGGGAATTTGGATATTCCGTGGGAATTTGGATATTTCCGTACGACCATTTCACCAGTGAACTGTGAATATTGTAGAGTCGTGCCACGCTCAAACCGCCGGATGTTAAACAAAGGGCGGAGTGATGACGCACTGGGACTTTCCGCGGACGTAGTGGACCCAGAGCGGCTTTGGAGAGGAGGCAATTGGGGTGGAGGATAGAGCCAAAGGGCCTATATAAAGGCCGGAGGCATGCCCAGTCTTCTTGTTCTAGCGGCGTCGCGACAGGTGAAGCGCGTGTCTGTGCCATGTATGTGCACTAGGGCGAGGGGCGGCAATTCATTGTCGTGACTTGCGAGACGCGTAGATGGTCTCAAAGTAGAACGGCTTTTCATACAGGGAACATCGGTGGTATGTTTGCGGTGTGGTAGCCGTTCTTAATTATCTCTCCTTGTAGTGGGTGTATTTATTTAGTTTATTGTGAGCAGGGTAGTTGTTAAATTGAGACTACGGTCTAGATTGTCTAATAAATCTACTGTTTTACAAACCACTCTCGTCTGTGTTCAATTACACCCGTATGACGCCACAATTTCAAACCGGTGAAATCCAGAAAAACATCGAACCTCCGGCTGCGGCCAACAAAAAGAGCGCGCAAGAACGGGACCGACGACGAGTAAGGAGAATTGTTGCACGTGACAGAAGTGCAACCCTTCTGTAAATTGCTGCAGATTTCACTACTGGGACATTAACAAGTGTCAGCGTGGGAACCATTCAACGAGACATGATCGATATAAGGTTTCGTAGCGGAAGACCCACTCGTCTACCCTAGATGACTACACGAAACGAAGCTTTACGCCTCGACTGAGTCCGTCAACACCGACATTGGACTATTGATGACTGGAAACACATTGTCTGGTCTGACGAGTCTCGTTTCACATTGTTTCGAGCGGAATGGTCGTATACGAGTATGGCGACAACCCTCATGAATCTATGGACCCTGCCAGTCAACAGGGAGGCTCAAAGATGGCTCGGAGCATGTGCAATTGGAGTGATATGGGACACCTAATACGTCTAGATACAGGTCTGACAGATGACACATACGTAAGCATCCTGTCACATAACTTGCGCCCATTCATCTCTATTGTACACCCCGCCGGTCTTGGACAATTCCAGTAGGGCAATGCGACAGCCAACACTTCCAGAATTGCTACAGAGAGGCTCCAGGAACACTTTTCTGAATTTACTAAACACTTCCACTGGCCACAAAAATACTCCCACCATTATATTACACGGGTTTGACAACAGAGTTCACTTTGACACGCAACTTTATAAACAAACAATTTTTTCCAGGGATCAGCTTCTCGGTTGTATCCCTTAGTACAACAAGGTTGTTATGCCTTGAAGTGTGAATTATGAGATAACAGGATGATGATTAAGGGGTGAAGGGACATTCACAAATACGACCTTGTCTTCGCCGAACTCAAACCTGCAGCTTCCTCGGCACAAACGACGGCTGCCGCAACCGACTATTATTATTATTATTATTATTATTATTATTATTATTATTATTATTATTATTATTGATTTCTGTTCTTTTAGGAATATAAATGACAAGTTACTGACGATAAAGTAAATGATATATGGCCGAGGACAACAGAGACAGAGAGAGGAGGGAACGGGAGGGAGAGAGAGGGAAAGAAAGGGGGAGAGAGGGAGAGAAAGAGAGCAGGACGTCTACCGGGCTCTGCTTGTATAAAAGAAAAAATTCAGTTTAAATGATACAAACTTCATAAGAGGTGACTTCCATTTCGTTAGACACCCCAAAAATGGGTATCTAATGATACCGGGATAAAAACAAAAACATCTCTAGTAGTAAGGGCCAAGGCCTACCAGCTGTGTCCCGGACTTGCGGCCGTGGGTTAATGGGTACGAGTGGTTAGCCCACAGACATCCCTACGCCATATACTGGTCTCCTCAACCTGAGGAGTGAACTTTCTCAGCGTCACACAGTATCAGACATTAGGACATTGCGTGGAAAGCACACATAATTATTTGCCCCGACCGGGAATCGAACCCGGGGGTCGCGTCATGGTACGCAAGCACGTTGACCAATGAGAAAACAAGTGTAATCGGTTCCGATCTTAACTTGCGTTTATGGATCACTCTTTGTAGTTGTTTGTTATTCTGTGGCGTGTTGGGTTTATACGAGCTTGCACCGAGCTGCAAATCACACCCGAAGAGTCATTATTGCAGTTTTCACTTAATTGGCACAAACAATCTCTAACCTGGTAGATTAACTTCTTAAAACCTTTTAACCAATTACAATCATTTTTGTATCAAATTAAAATTAATCACAAAAACTGAATTAAAAATTGGGGATCGGGAAATCCGAAGCTCTGAGAGAGATTGGG
>BOPP01000218.1:74472-85206 GCA_017312745.1 Gryllus bimaculatus
ATAACACTATCGGCTGTTAAAATAGAGAAATGGGGCTAAACCTGCATCGCAAGACACCGAAAAATCCAGTTTCTGGTATGGTTGAACGAAGAAAAAATTGTTTAATGTTTTTAGAGTCATTAGGTCCGTGGTACATAGGTATAATAACTAATTTGTGTTAAAGTTATTATTTTGACAAGGTTTTATATATTATCATTTTCTAGAAGTCGGAAGCATTAAACAATCGTTTTCTTCCCAGTTCCAATAAACTATTTGTGAGCTTTGGGGTACCAATGCGATAGAAAACTACAATTGACGAAAGGATATATGATCCGAAAATTGAAGACATCAATAGGGTTACTTTAATTCGCTGTGAAAACAGCATTGTGAAACTGATATTTTGATGATATTCAGAAATTATAAACTGTAATATAATTTCAGAATTTATGTACTTAGTGCATTCGATAGGTAATGTTCCCTTGCAAAAGGGAGGTAGACGTTTTTTATTTTGTTTGTATTGTTATTAGTAATAAAATGCTACGTTTTTTACCTCGAAATACTTCGGGACAAGTTTTGGTATCCAAAAATAATTTAAATAAATGAAACTAGTGGTCTTAAAACAGCACATACTTTCTCGCCCCGTAGTAACGGTTATGTAATATACCTCATTTTTGTCTGTATTAAAACATCTCAGTCGATGGGCGCTGGCAACTATTGGCCCAAATTTTCTTAATTCTTCGTAAATCGCCAATTTTGCCATAAATGGAAGGTGATCCGTAGTTCATGTTAAATTACCCCAATCTATTCGTTTCTCTAAAAAAATGTTTATGACCTTTTTTTGAAGAGCTTATTTTGTACTACAGACTTTGCGTCAGGCAAAAATATCTTCAATTTTTAGTTTTCATTTTTTTTTTAATTTTTGAAAAAGCGGAAATACACGAAAAGAAGACTAGCGCCATATTTTTTACCGTTCCTTATTACATATGTGGAGAAAATTTAAAGAAAAATATTTGGGCGGTTTTTGAGAAAAAACTTCTTTGTGAATTTCGATCGCAAAATGCAAGTCGTTTTCTTTAAAAAAATTCTACATGCCCTATTTTTATGAGCTAATTTTGTACAACAGACTTTCCCTGACACCAAAATAATTTTCTTCAAATTTGTTGTTTTAAAATGCTTTTCTTCCTTGTTTTCAAAAAACCGAACAAACCCGAAAATATGACTTGCTTCATATTTTTACCGTGCATTCATCAAGTTATTACATATGGTGCAAGAATTTAAAGAAAAACAATTGAGTGGTTTTTGAGAATTTTTTTTTGTATATTTCAATCCCCAAATACGTAAAAACTCCTTGTGAAAAAGAACTGTCCATGACGTTTCTTCGAGAGCTAATTTTTTATAAGAAATTTGGTCTGAGACCAAAATCTCCAATTTTAAAGTTTTAAGTGTTTTTTGTTTTTTGAATTTTCGAAAATTTGGGTATGTTAACAACAATGAGACCAGCACTTTTCTCTTAAACGTCTTTTGAACTATTCAAAAACAAAAGTTAATCACAAAATTTGGAGGCGTTTTCTTCAAAATCCTTAAAATTACTCAGGGCTTCATGTAAAGTACATCCCTAAAATAAAATATCTGTTTCAAATTCCAGAATCCGCGTCATTTGCTAGAATTATTGGGAAATATCAATTTTAGAGAAAAGCGGCTGACTGGTTTATGCGGTGGAGTTGTACACAGATAGACAAACTCACAGACGTTTTGACGTCAGTCAATTTTGCAGTATGAAGGATGAACAAAACATGGATTTTATCTACACCATTTGTTAGAGGATTTTTTTTCTTTATTAAGCAACTGGATTTATCAACTGTTTTCGAGGCTCGGCAATAAGTTTCTTGCTGACGAATTTTCAACGTTTTCTGGTGCACAATTATAATACTTTCTCTACTTACGTTAGTCTGTGCGAGAAAGTGAAAAATAAACTAAAGTTTTTAATACTTACTGAGATTAAATACACGTTTGAAAGTTCTGGTAAGATAGACAATAAGCGAATTTGACACAAATTTAACCTCAATAAGTATTAAAAACATTATAATTTAATCGATTTTTATTTATAATGTTCTTAAGACTTCGTCTGATTTTTTTGGAGAGTTTCTACCAAACTAACCAAAAGAGTTTTCTTGCTAGTAACAAAAATAAAAATTAAAATCTTCTACCTCGCACTCTGCAAGGAATACCCACTTTTGGCTCTCCTTCAACTGCTCTAACTCTGTATCATAAACGTTCAATGTCAAGTGTGCACAAGCAACATTACTTAAATACAAAAGTAATGCTGCTTGAGTACACTTTATGATATGCCTAAATTAAAACTTTCTAAAATAGTGTTGACCATACATTGTTAAATAAAACTACACAATTAAATATTTTCTGGAATTTATTGCTATTGTTATTAAATTCAGAATGTTTGTGCAGATATTTTGCATACATCCAGAAGTTACAAAAGATAATTTCTGTTATGAGCTAATGTGATTCAAATAGTTATTTTAACGTGAAACCCAAGCAAAACATGAAACGTAACTTACCGTCAGACACACCAAGTTTTATCATTCAAAATTCAGCTTCATGTAGAATTTTTGCCTTAAAATGGGCCATAGTTTCGCCCTGTAACAATTTCACGACATAATATGTAACCTAGTTCTCATCGTTTCTTCCGGTAATCTAACACCGAACGGTTTTCAGGAACGATTTTATTGAGAGAATTTCAGAAACTTCAACATCCTGCCGCTACGCGCTGACAGCTGAACTAATTTAGCAAGTGACGGACAGAGGGCTCTGCTAACAAATCCTCATCAGAAAATTGTACGCCTGACCGGATCCACCAACCAGAGAATTTCTGGGCAAGTCCTGTGAATTAAAGGTGAGATTACCTTCTCTTGCCATTTTGGGGAATGCCTCGGGAGAAGATCTACGAAAGAAAGTGGTGTGTTACTGAAGAACGTTGAAGATGCGTCGGACAGAAGCTCTCTGTATCAGGTAACTCTACTTTCAATATGCGAATATTATTTTAAATTAAATGAATGAATTATGTTACAATAAATTCAAGTGCAATAAATGTATTGCTGCATATCAACATAATTGCCATGATTTGTATCTTACATTCATTACAATAGTGATTAAATAAGAAACTAATAAGAGGGGTATTATTTTTTCTTACAGCCTCTTCCTTCCTACTGCTGAAGTCTTTCTTTTCTACAACGGAATTTTAAAATATCCTACTACCGCACATCTCGCTAATTTCTTGGATGGAGTCTCACGTTATTCAGCCGAGAGGATGTTGAATGTATTCGGGCGACATCGAACGACAGAACGAGGTAAATATTTGTTCTTTCTGTTGAAAAAAAAGGTGGAATTCAAAATTGTTTCAACCCAAAGTTGTATTAAATATTCCGTAACATTTTATAACTAGCGTTGCCATGTTCGTCAAGGTCATAACGTCAGGGAATTTATAGTGTACTGTAGGTGTCGTTAGCTAATCCCAGATGATAGGAAGATCTCTTTTATGATTTGTGTAGAGATACCTTCACAAGAAAAAAAGACAAACTGAAAGTAAGTGCTTAGATAGTTACGAAATAGAAAACTTTTAAAATAAAATTTATTTAGCAACCGTGAAAGTGACGGTTTATTTAGAAGTTGAATTCGAACAATAAGTGACTAAGATTAAATATTAAAGCAAATAAATGTGTTACCTGAAATAAAAATAGTAAATTTGTACAATTAGTCGTTTATTTCAGTAAGTTTAGAACATAATTTTTCTTTAAGTAATACTTTAAGAACTGAATATTTCTTTTTTTGTTAGTTGATTATAGTCGCATCAACAGCTGTGGTCATTAGCGACTACTGAATATTTCTTATTTCCTGAGTGACATTTTTTCTTGTATTCGTACTTTTTCCCCGTTGGTATTATTTCTTTTCAATAGTTTTGGTTGTTTTATGTATTACATCAATTCTGTGTGATTGTCAGTGGAAGAAAGCGAGGGTAATTACTGCCCTTTCTTGATTTTTCTGTTTTCGGCGAAAGAATATGATCTATTTAAAGAGTAAACTAGAACTAGATTTATTTCATTTCTAATAGAAAAAATCGAAATCACGACCCTGGTCACAGCCTAATAACCCCTTTTTCTGTATTTGTTCTCGCAACTTCCTTAGTGCACCAAGATCAACTTCAAATCTCAGGTTTTGTAGTTGGTCTTGTGTAATACCACGCGTCCAGAACTTTTTTTTTACATGCTCGAGTCATCGGGACCAGGTGCCACAGACTGAAAACCTGGGAGGTTACACAAGAAAAAGAATTTGAAAACTAATTAAAAAATTTGAAGCTTCCTTTGTTCCTATTGTTACAATAAAACAGCATAACAAACAAACAGATCAAGTTAATAATAACGAGAAGTTTTATTTTTTAATTAACGTGTGCCTTATTTATAATATTTAATAGACGACCAACAATTAAACTGTGCATGCGAGACGCCTCTCGCAAATATTTTTACTTTCCTGTATACGTACGTACATTCGGAGTAATATACGTAGAATAGGGAAAGTTAGGTAATCGGTCTCTCGATACCGAAAACGTGATATTTTCAAAAAGTCCGTCCGTCTTACCGACTGTCTATCCGTCTGTCCGTCAGTCCGGTGTCTTTCAATACTACTAGCGATAAACCATGCGAAGTATTTTATCCAAATTGAAAAAACACCTGTCCATTTTGTTTGAGTCGCATCTTTGAGATTTTGAAAAATATTCTTCAAAATTTGGGGGTACTTAACATGAAGCCCTCCAGACATTTTAAAAATGTTCCCAAAAATGTAGTTTCTCCAAATTTTTTCCTACAATTTCTTGTAAGAATAGAGTAAAATACACTTATAAAGATGACATAGGTCCGATTTTGACGGTTAACTCTGAATTTTCGAAACTTCAAAGAGTATGGATTATTTTAGTGTCTTCCTACAACTACGTAATAGAAGATGTTTCCATGACATAAATTTGTAGTCCATAATTAGTTCTTTCATTAAGATCATGTACAAATTTTTGAAAATTGAAGACAAGATTGTTCTAAAAAATTACTCCAAATTTTCATTCTTTACATCTTTGGTAGGGATACAGCACTCTATAAGAAGACATAAACGTGTTGTAGATCTATTCTTTATTTTTTTCAAAAATTACAAAAATGTAATTTTGTTTACTTGTCTCCCGCTTCGGCAATATTTACATAAGCGGCAATTTGTTTACATTAATATATTTTTAAGTACATATGCTTTAAAAAAGTCATATAAATTTTTTCGAAAACTCAACCCTTTTCTATTGAAATTTGCTCAAAATTCCGAATTTTCAGAAATTCTCAAACACTATTTTCTCAAACATACCTCCAAATTTTTTCTTCAAACATTTCGAACGTATACTGCTAATTGCACTGTTTAAGATGACATAGAATTAAGTTGCCGTATTTTGTTTTCAAAGTTACACAAATGTAATTTATTTAAAGCTACGCCTTTAATACGCACAGGTACAGTGATTTGTAATCACCATTGTATTTATGACTGAATATGCTTGAAATGACTTCATCTGAAGTTTTTCGAAAAATCAATAGCTTTCTGTAAAAAGAGGATCAAATTTCGCATATACAGCTGTGCTTAAAAGTCATTTTCAGAAAAACGGTTCTAAAGTTTGCGAAGAAAATTGCCATTTAGGGCCAGGTTTTACTGTACTTTAACTTTTTTAACTAATACTTCCTTTGCGCTATTAAGAAATGGAAAAATTAAGAAAATATCTAAAAATGTACTCTGGGTAGCAATAGACGGCAGCTGGCTAGAGTATATGGCAAGTTGATACAGCTAGCAGAGGTGAAAAGAAATAGAAAACTATAGCAACACTTGCTGTTGTATGGTGGTCAACAAACATGGATTCTGGCTGCATCACGTGTTAGAGGAAGACATATACTAAATGTTGCAGCAGGATATATGTAGCCACGTTTTCCTTACGAGGACCCGGCATTAAGAGTTCTGACAAAATTCCCAGTTTTCTGGCGCATTATTACAGAAATTTCTCTTCTTACGAGGTACCTTTGTGAGGGCGAGATAAGTAAAATTGATTTAACTTTCTGTTCATTTCAAACCAAATGAATGTTAATTGAGGTGTTGCCATTATCTTATATTTTAATAGAAAGGACATTGTTTTCTTTCATTGCTTGCAAAATGCAGAAGTGCTTACAAACTTGTTTATATTTTGACACAATATATAAAAAATGTCTGATATGTTCATACGACTTTATCCAATTCACCTTACCTCTTTGTAAAATTTTCTATTAAGTTCATGATATTTTCTTAGGTTTTTATGAATTACTGAATGATTACTCGGCTATCGTAAAAATCATGTGATGCCCTATTCATAATTCACAAATATTAATATTTTATGAAGTGTACGCCAGATCTTCACTAACCACAAACTTCAATCCAGAAATGATTTGAAATGATGAACACAAAATAAATCATCATTTATTGTGTTTTATTTAAAACATTAAATATGTGTATTAAAAAAATTTAAAAAAACAGCAAAATGTCGTTTATGATTTCTCATTCAGTACATTTAACGTTCTTCGTACAAAAATTGTGAAGACAAATTTGACGCCGTTTTTGAGAAAAACGTGTTCTTTTTAGTGTTGGTCATATTTCAATCGAAATTGCTGAAAACTGTAAAATTTTCCAGAAAATGTACTTGACATTACGAAAGAACTAATTATTGAGAACACATTTCATTTACAAAAATCGCTGACTTCAATACTGAAGTTGTAAAACGACGCCAAAGTAAAGTTGTTAGCACTTAAGTTAATAGTTAAAATTGGGCTAATGCGATCTATGTAAGTTCATTATGCATTATTTTTACAAAAAAAAAGAAAATTTTGAAATGTCCCAGGGGCTTCATGCAAAGTACCCACAAAAGTTAATAAATGTTATTCAGAATCGCAGATCTTCGAATGAGAGCAGATCGAGCGGGGAGTATTCGGCTTGGAACAAATCATACGCGAAGTTTAGGCGATAGTGTTGTTCACAGACGAGAGACGCGGTCAGACAGACAGTAGACGGACTTTTTGAAAAACCATACGTTTTCGGTGTCAAGGGCCAACATTTCCTGTAATCTGACTACATATCGTGTTAGAAGTAATTTACTACAAATTGGAATAGGATTTAAGCATTTTTCTGTATCAGGCTTCACAATATGCGGTTTTGTGATGAATAATCGTTTTTCTCGCATTCCATAACTCTTTTATATTTCTCCGTACGTATACGGGAAAGTAAAAAACTTTGTATCGAACATAAATTAAACATTCTTTAAAAGAAAACATCAAGCAGATGGAAATTGTAGTACCTGTACCCCCCCCCAAACAAAATATCCTGGGGGCGTGTGTAATTTAGTATAAAAAATTATTTACATGGGTAAAGTATTTAGAATGCTCTATGAAATCATTGATCGTTAATAAAATAATGTAATTATTACATACGTTAGTTAATAAATTTATATTCATGTTAAAAAATATCTGTTAATATGGATTTCCGTTTTATTGACACAATATCTGGGAAGAAGTAAAGCTTTGAAGTTTTGAATTAATTATAATTCTTTGTTTCTTGATACAAGTAGATACTTGAAATTCTCTCAGTAACCATTAACCAATGTTGAAAAGCGTTAACAATTAAGGGTATTTTCTTTTATAATTATGGAATTTTATGTCCTAAAAATCTTCAAATACGCTTTTAAAAATATGAATTTATACTCTAAACATTCTCAAATATGCACTTTAATATGATTTAATATTAATATGAATTTAAATTGAAATTAATAATATTTCGTTTGTTTCAACTTTTCTTGATAAAATTCAGTAAAAGCGTGCTTGAAATAGAGATTTTTGTGCAAACAGAATATAATCTACCTGACTTCGTGGGAGAAATAATTAAAGTAATTATTGACCTTAGTGAAGTATATTGTATGTCTTGTATTTCTTCTGCCTGATATAAACGAATATCAAAAAATTTCCTACTCTTGTACAAGTATTTTATGATCGATATAAAAGAAAACAACGCAAATTGTGGAAAGTTCTTTGTCATCGACAAAAGCTCACAAATAAATACTCATAGAACACAAAAAATGGAATGTTTTAGAGATGCCTGTATTTTAACGAAATATGCAAAATATGCCCTGTAATTTCACGATTATGCTCCAACCGGAAAATGGACCAATATATTAATCTGCATTGTTTACAGGGGTAAAATAAAAGCCCCCGGGATCCCATAATATTTGGCGGTGATGCTCTATCAAGAGCCAGTTATGATTATTTTGAGTCAAACAAACAATGGAACAGATACGCAAGTTAACTCGGATTGGTTTTCCCGCACATATTGTCTCCAAAAAGGTCTAGAAGGTTTTCAAGATGAAACCAGCCAAAGACGAGGAGTTCCAGAACTTTATTGACAGATTTTGGAAAAGATGGGCCAAATTTTCAAGGACAGGTAAATGAACTGATATCAAGCCATACTGGGTTTTGCAGAGATGAATTGGGTTGTATGGTCAAAGGAACAATCTACACAAGACCGGGGATTTTGTAATTCCAAAAACGCATGAGACGAGACATGATAGATAGATTTCACATAAAACACATGAGAATTGAGGGGAAACAATTTTAGGGCAGTAGAAAATGTGTTTTTTGACCTAATATTGACAAAGAAATTCAAGATGTCCGTCTAGGAACTGTGCCATGTTTAAACATTCAAAATAGGTAACAGAAAGATATAATGATGGCTTGTAAAATTCCTGACCGACCATAGAAAACACAGTGGCCGCTGATTTGTTGGAAACTTAATAATAATGGAAATATTTGTAATAGGTAGACGCTAGTAATTGCTAGATTGTCTTAGAATGTAAACCAACAATTCTACTAATACATATTTATATTGTTGTTTTTATTAGGAATGGGCAAATGTATGGGCAAATTTTAAACGGCGATGTGAATAAATTATCTAATTTTTGGGGTGACAATCATGGTAGCCTCATATACTAATCTGAAATGTTAACAATTACGTTTTGTTTTATTCCTGGACATATTTGAATTTATCTTGAGGGAAATATAAACCATAAAGTAACTTTTCATATTATAGGTTAACCTAGGTACTATGGATATTGCATTTGTCATTTCTGTCCATGGCCTCATTGTGCGTTAGTGATATGCGGACTAAAACTTACGTAAAGTGGAAGTTTGTCGTAGACAAACGAAACAGAGAATGACGGGACGCGTCAATCGAAATCCCGTCATTTAATGCGCGGTGCATGCGCATACAAATTCTCCCCAGAATTGTCGTGTTATGTCTTCACATGCCACGACTTGCAAAAACTCTGCTATTTATGTATTTGCTAAGTTGGGCGAGTGGCAGTGAGAGCGAAAACACGAATGATTGCGTGTTTTTGTGTGACAACAGACGAATGGATGCATTTAATGTAGAGAAATATTTTAATATAATTGAGAGTGAAAGCGTACCTTTGGGTGTTGAAGGGAATGATTAAATTGGATGAAAGTTGGGCAATAATATAATTTACAGTAAAAGGGCGTGTTAATCAAAGTAAAACAGTATTGGTAAATGGGTATTTAGAGGATTTAGTTAAATGTGTGAGGAATGCTGGTTTTCAAGGTTATATTTTAGATATTAAAAAGCTTTGTCAAACGAAATATACTGTAATTTTCGGATTTTTTGAGATACAACTGACTAAATGGGTAATGGCAGCTACTCCGTCACCCACCATTTATCAAGGATTCTAAAACACGTACTCGAATTCATTAAAATTACTTCAATTATTTTCAAACCCCGATTGACGCAGCAAATGAGTTTTCGAACTTTTCTTTACAACTACGTGAGAAGAAAAAAATTGAAAAAGTAATGTGGCAATTGATTGACAGTATTTATTATATATTATATAAACTTCAACAAAAATATTATACGTGAGAACATGGCTTAAATTTTTTTATTTAGGGTTTCTTAATTATTTTTCAGTTATAAAATGAAAGACGTTGGCGGGCGGGAACCCTATAGGAAAAAAGTTTTTTTTAGTGAGAACGTGTTTAGCGAATAACGGAACACCGGGGTAATTTCCCAGATTAGAGCAAGGCAGAGAGACGTGGGGTAGGGGTGGACAGGAGATACAATAGAATATATAGAAGTTGGCTCCGACGGGAATAGATCGAATTCGTCTAGGGCGGGAATAGATAAATTCCTCTTTCTGTTTAATAAAAAAAAGTTATAATACATACTCCACCAACGGCGGGGTTGTTCAGATAGTAATATTACGTAATAACTATTTCTTATTATTTAGACTTAAAGGTATTTATTATCATCATTTATGTAATTTTGAAACATTTGTTTTTAAATATTGGTATTGTGGTGAGTTGTCGTTGACATTTTACAATAAAATAATCGTAGTCGTTTGAGTACTTGGGTGGTCGTTTTTTGTAGCTTCCTACAGCAGAAAACTAGATGATTGGCTAAGCCATCAAAGCTGGGATCTTGTATTACACAATATTGTTGGAAAATTACGACTCGCTTTAAACGTTAGTATATACTCTGTCAAGAAAGTAATTAAAGAGCGAATTTTCTAATCATTTTGCTTATTTTGTCCGTGTGCTTCAGGGCATAGCCAAGTGCAATTTCTTGGACATTTCATTATAATGAAGAATG
>BOPP01000218.1:85231-98938 GCA_017312745.1 Gryllus bimaculatus
CTCAAATACTCTCCACGCATTTAGGGATATTGAAGAATTGGGAGTTACTATATGTTCTTAGGATTACTTTCCTAGGAAACTTGAAAACGGGATGAAAGAACGCTTAGTCCCAAATATATGTTTGAAGGCAAATTGGTCAGAATTTACCCACATCATTTAAAATTCTTTCGTAGTTAAGTAATCTCATATGCAGGACACTTTTAATAAAACTGGAAAGCGCCATTATACTTATAATTACTTATACTTAACTTATACAGAATCTTACTTAACTTAAAAGGAGAAAGACCAATTAAGTTAGCTGAAAAGCAGCATTGTAGTTGTCCCTGCAACATCTTTGACAGTGACGTCCTTGCATTTGAGTCACGACAGTGGCGTGTTTTAACACAAGAAACTAACCTGGATTCAATTCAACCATGGTCTGATGGAGATTCCTTGCAGAGAACATCTATAATCGGTAGTTTTCTGCGTTTTCTCCGTTCAGTGCCAATGCTAGAACAGCTCATCAAAAACTGGCTAATAATCATAGTACTTCTCGCAATTGAGACCGGGAGAAGTGGTTCAGGACATCAGCTGATGTCACTGCTGCGTCTCTGACCGGAAGGTCCTAGATTCGAGTCGCAACAGGGGCAGGATTTTCGACACTAACTTGTCAGCTAGGTCGCATTCTCTCTGGAGAAGTTTTAAGGCGGCCGGCTGCTCTTATTGGTAGTTGTCCGTGGTTTCTCTGATCGACATCAGGTGAATACTGGAGAAGTGTCCTAACAACGAGCCATGCACTGCGCACGACCATTCCTTCCCCTTCTTTGTCCTCTCCTCAACACTTACACTAACATGCACTACATCAAACTGATATACACGCCAGGAGATCGGTCAGGAGCTTAGAGCTAGTCCCGGCAGGTACACAGCCCCGCTGGTGGGAAATAACTGTTTGGAGAAAACCGCGTTAGCCATGGTAGTTCAGCACCGAATCTCTCTATCCAGCCAGAGAAAATCACCGTCATCATTACCACCAGAGGAAAAGAAATACACAAGACTTACCGGACTAACAACCGTAGCAGTTGACGCGCCCGAAATGGTGACAGTCAATCATTTACGCGATTATTAGAAAAGATAACCGCCAACTTCTCAGGAAAACATGCACTACACTTATGGGACGCGCCGGGAATCGCTAACAATCGATCAATCTGGTTGCGTAGGCTTCCGCGGCCGGAGTTTGTGTTATCTAGGTTATCCGGCACGAGCTGCGTCACTGACATGGTGACTGATGGTGTGGACATGTCCGTGACGCGGCTCGTCCCGGATAGCCTAAGTAATCGATCAATCCCTTACTGGACTGTAAGGGCCCCTTCCCACGTCGCGACGGCGGTGCGCCTCTGACCTGCGAGGCTCGTAGTAGAGCATTGGTTTGAATGGAGACCTTCCCACGTGCAGCGGGCGGGCCCTGCTTCGCCAAGCGTCGCCAGAGTCTCGCTACGCGAAGCGGAGGAGGGCGTTTGCGCGACCGCTAGAACGCAGCTTTAAATGGTAGCCTTCCCACTGTGCCGCCGGTCGCTTCGTTTTACCTGTTGTGGTCCCTTTGTTCGTCGTCGCTGGAGGGTCGACGAAACCTACCCCTGCAGAACCCACCCCCTTCCACGGCGGTGCAGCGTTAGCTGCAGCGGTGGCTGCGGCAGAAGGGCTCTGCTGCTTGAAGGAAGCGCGGCGCCGTGGCGACGTGGGAAGGCGCCCTAAGGGCCAGCGACATAGCCTAAGGGCGACAAAGCCTAATGGCCTAAGGGCGTGGCGACGTGGGAAGGCCCTTAGGGCGCCTTCCCTCGGCGCGACCGCAGCGCGCTTCCTTCAAGCAGCAGAGCCCTTCCGACGCAGCCACCGCCGGAGCCACGGCCGCATCGCCGGTCCGCCGTGGAAGAGGGTAGGTTTCGCCGACCCTCCGGCGACGACGAAGAATGGGACAGGAACAGGTAGAACGCTGCGGCCGTGGCGCAGTGAAAAGGCTCCTATTTAAAGCTGTGTTCTGCTAGAGGTGGGCGTGGCCCCTCCTCCGCTTCGCGTGGCTAGAGTTCGGCGTCGGCTGCCGCAGCAGCCGCCATCCGCTGCACGTGGGAAGGCCTCCATTCAAACCAATGCTCTGCTACGCGCCGCGCTGCTGCGAAGCGCGCCGCGGTCGCGCCGTGGGAAGGGGCCCTAATCAATCAATGAAGGAGGAAGAAGCTGACCTGAAGACGCGCAGCGGCGCGGGCCACAGGGGCAAGGGGGCGCCGCGCGGCACTACCAACACGTCGTCGCACACCTGCGTGGACCCGTCGAGGCGATGCAGGGTCGCGTACCAGTCGTGCAGGCGCGCAAATGACACGTCCGCGTCGTACTCGGACAACGCCTTTTCCACGAACTTCTCGTCCTTATGCTGCTCGCTTAGAGGTGCCCTTAAAACACGGAAGACATTCAACTTAATCCATACTGTTTCTTTTCTTCTACTGCCATACGCTAGTTACCGCCGCTGCCCACGACGCAGCAGAAACGCGCGAACGTCAATCATCAGGGCTCTTCGCCGACCCTCCGGCGACGACGGACAAAGGGACCGCAGCAGGTACCTACTTCGGTCCCTTTGTCCGTCGTCGGCGAAGAGCCCTGATGATTGACGTTCACGCGCTTCTGCCGCGGCGTGGGCAAGCGGCCTTAGTGCGCAGGCTAGTCTCCAGAAGCCCCTAGCGCCTTCTTGTGATATTTATTCTGAGCAAGTGTACCTAGGGCAGTTTGCCGTTGCTTTTCCTAGGGGAGCTAGTGCGCTAATTTTGTCGTTTGATTTGACTACCAAATCGTGCAGACTAAATTACAATATCCGCAACCTTATCCAGTAATTCAAATCGAAATTCTGATCGGTGCTAAATTGCTAGAGGATTTAATATTGTCAGGACCGGCCGAGTACCTTTCCTGGGATCTGTGTTACATACCCATAAGCGTACGCATGCATACCGTCTATTTTTGGCACCTCAAATATCGGGACTTTGACCGAGTTTGAACCCGCAAACTTGGGAGCAGTAGCCCGGCATGTAGATCAGTAACCTCTATACCATCAAAGCCGGTAATCCATTGCAAATCATGGATTATTGATTCCGTGATTGTGCGGGAAGAATTTGTTACACTCTTCGAGCCAAACGATATATAAAAAGCTTTCTTTTTTCTCTGACAAATCGATTCAAGATAATAAATTTTAAACACATACACCTATGAAGAAACAATGAAACCTACAGCTATACTTTTCGTTTTGTCTGAGTACAAAAAAAATCAATAAAGATATCAATTCTTCCTTCATTAGCTGTATTCGAATTATTAATTTGGTTCATTGTAGATGCGAAATACTTGGTTCTCCTGAGAGCGCGTAGTTAAGAGATTGAATTACATGGCCAAGATTCAAAAGGAGCTTTTTTATCAGTATGTAATTCACTGTCACTTATTTTCAAAAATTCTGAATCAGGGCGTATTAGTCTTATCAGTCTATATTAAAACTGCAACATACATTTTGCTTGAAAATACAACAAATTTATAGCCGTGGGGAATACGCAGATCTGATTCATGTTTATTGTTTTTGGAACGGCGGTGGTGGAAGTCTTGAATATCATGGACGATTTCTTAATGGTACTGTGCCGCACAAAAGCTTTTGTTTTAACATCAATATAAGGTTGCGAGAAACTGGTTTCTTACGTCTGGTCTTTGAACGAGGCATTTCTGGAAGAAAAAGCAATCTTATTGTGAAAGTTGTCGAAGGGAATTTCTTCACAATAATAAGATTTCTTCACAAAAGATATACCGATTTGTTTAAGGTACTTTGCTGTTGTGTATTCACATGACAATAATAGTGAACACGTATGGTGTACGCACTAATAAGTTGATAACAGATATGCGATTGTGTCACGACATTCACCCCTTTTTTTAGGAAATAAGAAAAACTGAGAAGTATTTCAGTTAATAGTTTCCGATCTACAAAGGACCGAGTAGGGAAGAAGAGCCTTCTGAATGACCTTGTGAATGCATGCCAGCGACAATTTAAGTCGCGCCAAAAAAGACGCGCCATTTAAGTCGCGCCAAAGCACCTTATAAGAAAACTAAATTTCTTTTTAATTAGTGTTGATTTTTATTTTTACACAAATGAAGTTAAAAGATTATGCAACTAGTTAATAATATTTAGCTTTATTTCTTCAGTACATGTTTTGAAACCAAGTGACGTTGCGAGCGAGTGCTCAAATTTGTACAAATGCAATAAAGCAAAATTATAAAAGAGTTGCATACGCTATTTTTTGTAAAATAGCATTACAAATTTATGAGAGAATTAAAATGGAGTATAATTCATTCAATTTTGGGATACAACTTAATTTTGTATCTCTGCATTTTGAATTCTGTGCGACAAAAAAACAGTGGTTTCGGTTTGCCACCACCTCTCCACTATTCTCACGCTGCGATTGACAACACGTGTGGTGAAGCAATTATTGGTGCCACAAACGGCAAATACCTCATAACCTCTACCGTAAGCTGTCCTTTTATAAACGATTTCTTGTAACGTACAAGTGAGTTTATAATTTTAGAAACATAAAATTTATTTCGTGCAAAACGCGAAAACTACATATTTTTGAAAAAAACCTTATTTGAAGTTCTGCCTTTAACGAACAGATTTCAGTGAGGAGAAATTCAGTTTCCAAAATTGTAGCAGTACGAAGTCGCCGAATAACATTGCACTTTTGCAAGTTTTGAAAAATAAGCGATCTTGGTGACAATGATACCTTCATCTCTCTCTTAAGCGTGAAGGACGCTATCCGAAGACAAAATTTAATAAAAATAATTGATGCAATTTTCGATAAACTTTTGAAAATGTTGTGAGCCTTCATATAAACTGTCCTTAGTAATCAAAGTATCCGTTTCAAACACATGAAGACTTGAGTTCGTTTGGATCCGTCGGAAAATATCAATATTTGTAGTACCGGCTGAACGGTTTATGCGCAAGACTTCGCACGTCAAATGATTTTTCAGTATCAATAACCCACAAAATATTGACTGCATCGTGTTAGAGGAAAGAGTTTGATTGAACTTAGTCCCGAGTAGCGTAAAGTATGGTGCCGGTCTTACGTTTCTTAACTTCATTATTTTTTTGAAAATTACAAGTTAATACTTTCAGCGACATCTTAAACTATAATATTATAGACAGATTTTTTCTTGAATGAAATCGCTTCTTGAAAGACATTGTAAAATAAAAAGTTTTTTTGAAATATGAGGTTTATGCATACTTTTGCGTGAAGTACAGGCAGTTATTAATTTTTTAAACAATTTTCTTTCTCAAAAAATTGCTCTAAACTTTAATGTTTTTCCTTGTATGTATCAAGGATGGTAGAAAAATTGATGCTAGTCTCATTTCCGGTAAACTCACTGAATTTTTTGAAAATGGCAAAATTTTAACATTTCAAAACCACAAAATTGAAGATGTAAATTTGTCCTAAAAAGGATTATTTTCTACAAAATTAGCTCATTGTAAAAATACATGCAAATTTAAAAAAAGAGTAGTTTATGCGTAATTTGGGCTTGAAATGTATGCAATAAAACAACTCATTTCCTCCAAATTTCTTCTTCAATTTTTTTCCACGGATAGAAGACGAAATTGTTAATAGTATGACATCGATAACAGTTCAGTTGATCTCTTAAAACTTTAAAAAGTTGCAAATATAGAAATAATGGGAGAACGTAGGTGCTGTTGGAGAACCTCTGTGAAATCATCTCTCACTTCATGTATTTACATTACTGACATTCTCATACATTGCTTGCTGAACTCGGCACACCTTCTGCTCTTCATCACCTTATTTCTCCTTCCATCTCTGTATCTCTCTCACCGTTTCTCCCTCCCTCTCTGTCTCCCTCTCTCTCTCGCTCTCTCTCTCTCTCTGCCCCGTCTCAGTGTATCTCACTCTGCCTCTGTTTCGTCCTTAGTTTACGGAGTGAGAAACGTTCCTTTAGGGCACGTGGTCTCAAAATTTTAGTTTTAAATGTCCTAGAACGTTTCGTTTAAGAGTTATTTAACGATGTTGTTTTGAAAATGCTGCCAAAAGTTACGGGTTGTATTTGACACGAATATTTACTTTTGTTATACAGAACCATCTAGTGAAGTTACTACAACATAAATCTTCTGGGTTAAAATGTAGTAAGTGCCAACTTTCTGTGAAGATGTGCCAATTTTCATTGAGATCAGTCTCACGGTGTCGGAATTTACTGCTCTTATATATACCAACAACTATATATATGGTTGTGAGTTAAACTAAAGATCTAAAGATCCTGTATGAAAACGAGGGTAATAAACTAAGAGATTGTATGCACCTAATAGTCTATCTATACATGAGAATATATTGCTGTGAGAAAAATAATTTTGTGCGATCGTATAAAAATTATGGATTCTTGGCTCGATTATACTGTAAATTTTGAATTTTATTAAAACATCTCAAAGCAGTGACTCCATCGTGCAAAATCAAAAACAACTTCTTGTGCTCTGATGTCATCGTACGAAAAATACTTTTTTTATAATGTATTTAAAATATTCAAGATTAAAGAGTAGGTATGCTAACTTAACGTTAAGTTAGGGTACCCAATTTTCTGTGCTGAATATTTTGATGTTGTGCTTCGTTTCTAAAATTTTAAATTTGAGTATAAATTAGTTCTTAATTAGAACAAAATTCTGGGATACTCTTTTTTAATTTTGTGTTAAGTGGGTAGGCTAACTTTACGGTCATGTTAGAAGGTCAATTTTGCAAGACTATGCATAAGTAGATAATTTACTCTTTGAAACGAGGTAGGGTATACAACGCATCAGTACCATTAGAAAGTACCAAAGTGAGAAGGTAAGAGGAGCAAGACAAACTATAGGATCAATAGAAATGATTTAAATTTAATCTCCATTGTTGTAATTAGATGAGGTGAACACCATTTCAGAAATTACGAGAGAGAAAACATCCCAAATTTCATGTATGAAACAGAATGATGATGCGTTAAGCAAATGTATTGAGGAAAGAATACATATTATATATGATGGTTTTTTTCCATTTTTTTGGTCCATATATTCATACTACCATTACCATGCGTCGCAAAATGAACATTCCTATTGTTTATGATACATGATTTATTTTCTACATGTTATAAACCTTTGGCAATGCAAAGCATGTGATTGAATGTTTCCACCCTGAGCTAAATTCACGAATATAACATTAACCCGATCGTCTCCTTATTGAATAATGATTAAGAACAATAGTCAAAAGCCACGCGCAAAACAAAGCGGCCGCCCGAACCGCTCGCAACAACGAAAGATAACGGTCCTTCCCCACGCTTCAAACCCGGCGGAAGCGAAGGTTCGTTGCGGGGACAAAGAAGTACGAGAGAAGAAGCTCAGCAAAGGAGGATGGCAGAACAAACGCATGAGACGCGAGTGATGAAGTTATCTCGACGGAAATGGTTGTAATTGTAATGAATAGCATTTACCAAGGTGCAAAGCGACGAACAACGAGAAACAAGTATAAATTAAGTGTGAAGTGTGCGAGTAAAATAGGAATATTTTAGGCGACAATATTTGGACCAGGAAAATAGGCGTGATGCCACCTGTATTTAAGTCAAGTGGGAGTATATGAAAAAAAAACCAGTGGCGATAGTGCGATGGCAATATAAGTATTGGATTTAGTCTCTAACGTGGAAACAAGCAATCACTTCGCGAAGCGTGGAAATGAAATTGAACATCGCGTCCGGCCAACGAAGAGGATTGCACGTGCGCCAAATTCTTGAAATGTGTTTACTCACTACTGAGAAACATATTACCAAGTCTTTACTCATTAAGATTATCGGTGTAATTCAGCCTGCAGTCACATATGTAGCAGAAACATGGATTCTCAGAGATGACATTCGAAGGGTAATGATTTTTGAAAGGAACATTTTTTAGAAGGTGTTTTTCTCCAGTTAAACTAGCAAAAGGTGTTTGGTGAATAACATAGATATGCTTGACAATCTTTTTAAAAAGTATTGTTAACCATATAAGCTTTAAAATTAAGCTGGTTCGGACGTGACCTTAGAGTGAAAGATGATAGATTGGTAAAAAGAAAATCCTGGGATGACAGGCTATGGTAACCAGGGCAAAGGGAAAGCCAAAGTTAACGACATAAGATTAAGAAATTAATAATCTGATTTTCTACAGTGAATATCAGAAACGAAAGGAAGACTATAGATGAACAGACCAAAACAATTAGCAAATAATTTGTTGAGTCTAAGGAGAAGAAGAATAAAAAAAGAAAAAGAAAGCTTTACTCACGGGGAGTGATCTATCCAATATGATCTTTTCCAGCTGTCTGACGTATATTTTGTCATGATTAGGCGAAATTTGCTCTGAAGATGGTAGTAAAATGTAACGTCACTCCTCTGTGATATGGGAAAATTTATTTTCGGCTTATTGTTCAGAAGTCTCTTGGTGCCTGGACTAACGACTGCAGTTATTTTCAGTTTAGTGAAGGATGTTAAGTGGAGTGCCCTCTCTAAATCTTTTCTTGTCAGAGAACTTGGCGCTTTCCGAACGGTGAACTTATTCTTATATCTTCGACAGAAGATCTGTACTGGTTCGTTCGGATGTTCCTGAAAATACGAACCATATATGAGCAAATTATTTCGCTGCAATAGGGCAATGTCTAAAAACTGTTGTTATAAAATGTTCTACTAAAATTGTTCATTACCCTATATTTATGTAATACACTTGAACAATTAACACAACTTTTTTTTAGAAGCGTAAATAATTGTAAAGAATTCGAACCCACACGAAGATTGAGTAATTTACCTGAAATGAAACACTTTTCGTAGAATTTTGTTCTTAATTTGGAAGATGATTATCTTAAAAAACCAAAAAAATATTTTCAATACAGAACTAATTTACTTCCTCGTCCTTACGAAGGTCCTTCATAAAGAGAAATTTGTGTAATTGTGCCTCGGAAAACGGCGAATATTTGGCAGAAAAATCTTATTGCCGGACCCTGGTAACGAAATAGTGAAT
This sequence comes from Gryllus bimaculatus, assembly GCA_017312745.1. Taxonomy (NCBI): domain Eukaryota; kingdom Metazoa; phylum Arthropoda; class Insecta; order Orthoptera; family Gryllidae; genus Gryllus; species Gryllus bimaculatus. The sequence goes on from BOPP01000218.1 coordinate 94,284, forward strand.
AAATCTAGTTGCTAAATATAGAAAAACGTTTACACGTGGTGTAAAAAAACATAATTCATGTTTTGTGGGTTCTCGATAGCGACAAATCGATTGACGGCATAATGACTATCCGACTGTCCGTCCATGGTCAACGTAAATCGTTCATCCGATTTTCTCAAAACTTGATTTTCCCGGATCGATCTGTACGAAACCTTGGCTTTCTGAGTTTCAAATGGATATTTTGCTAGTTGAGTGTACTTTTGCAAGAGGCCTTAAAAACACGTTCACAATGTTCTCGAAAATTGTTTATTTTTAAATATTGTGTCCTTGCTTAAGAGAAAGGTGCAGGTCACATGGTCAACCCTTAGTTGCCTGAACCAAGAAAAAAACTTTCAAACGTTCCACAATTTTATAATAATATTTGAATAAGTAAAAACAACTATTTTTTCAGATTTTTATTTTAATCTTCATTGGTGAACAACAACGTTACCTTCAAGCCATTACTTAAATACCTTCAAGCAACTACATAACCACACTTATCAGTAATTATTTCATAAACATATCATATAATTTAAAAAGTGATATTAAATTTAAATCTGTTGCATACAGGTGAATTTTTCCTCAAACATTGAAGAAAAAAATAAATGCAGAATTTGTGAGTATCAAGGATAGCAAAGAGCTAACTACCACTGAAGATAAAATACTTAATTCAAATATTATTTTTAGGGAAATGTGAATTGTTAGACGAACATATCTATATAATACCTAATAAACTTTTATTGAACATTTTTTCCAACATCCATTTCATTGTTTCTATTTTTGGGTGATATTCTGTAAGTACAAAGTTACATTTATACATTTTAACAAATAAACACGTTTCATGTACAACTTTTCTTCTTAATGTAAAGAATAGGGAAATAGACAAAGTGTGGGGATTAACATGCGAGTTCTGACACGGGTTCTCTTGTCTTTTTATATAATTTTGTAGATTTAAAATTTTCTTTTTGCAGAATTCGAAAAACCAAGAAATACGCAAAAATGTGACTAGCACCATATTTTGTTACCGTCTGTGATTACAAAAGTGAAAAAAATTGAAACAAAAATTTAAGTTTTTGTTTTTGAGGGGAAAAAGCGATTATTTCAAGCGCAGAATACTAAAAAAATACTCGTTTTTTCAAAAACCTGTGCATGCCTTTGTTTGAGGCAAAACTTTGTATTTTCAATTTTGTAGCTTAAAATTTTTTTTGAAATCGGGGATGTCAATGAAAATTAGATTTGCACCGTTCTCTTAAACGTACTTCTCAACAACAAAATTCAATCAAAAAATTTTGTGCCGGTTTTGAGAAAAAAGTTTATTGAGTCTTCATGTGAAATACCTTCAAAATACCCTTTTGAAACTCATAAAGCCAAGAGTTCATTCAGATCGATTGAGGAAAATCAAATTTGAAGAAAATCGGTGGTTTAGGCACTAGCATTGAGCATAGACGGACAGACAGACTGAACGACAGACGTTTTGCTCTCAATCGATTTTTCGGTATCCAGGCCAACAAAACATGGATTCGGCCGATCCGGTGGTTGCGATCGTTAAGGCAGTAGCGCCGTAGCGAACTCGAACCGAAGGTTCGAGTGTTGGAGTCCCGCCTCGGACATGATTGTATTGTGTTCGTCCTTTCACCCCCATTATCATCATTTCGTATCATCCTCACAGTTACCATATCGTTTCAAGCAACAGTGGTCGCTAATGACCTGGAAGTTAATGCGATCTTAAATAACAAAAACAACAACAACAAACAAACATTAATTCTGGCTACACCATGTGTAAGAGGATGTTTTTCTAAGTTTTGGAACAGGATTTATACACTTTTGCGTAACCAGAGCCCGGCAATAATACTTTTTCTGGCAAAAATTGGCCATTTTAAGGCGTCCGATTTCGTTACTTTCTTTTCTTACGAAGACTTTGTAAGGCGAGAAAATAAAAAGCAATTTGAAACCAACACTGCAGATTCGAGGAACGTCTTTGGTTCAATTTTTACAATATTTGTTATCCTATTGGCGGTGCTAATTTTAGGGAGCTTACCACAATGACGGACAAACGCATCACCTGGTGCACGTTACTCAAGACACTAGTGAGTGATGCGATACCAATCATATAATGCCGCTGGTTCATGTTGTCGGGTGGAGTATTCATAGCAACAAGGAAGACAGCCAGACTGTTCAGCTGTTCTGAAACAGTTTTGAAAATCACATGGTGGAAGCTGTAGGCATATTGACCGCCAAATTGTTTCAAATTTGGCGCCTCTTTTTGAATAAAGCACTTTTGTTGTTCCTTGAGTTCATTTCAGAGGAAAGGATCATATATTTCAAACTTCCCGCGCAGAAGATTATTGAATCAAAAAAAGCCGCGCAAATTTCTTCCCAGTTGACCAAACACTCACTTCTTTCGTACAAGTTTCCTTGACGTAGATTGTCAACTGCTTCCTTTTAGTTCGGAGTTTCACCGAAAGAACAATCTTCTCCGATTAAAAAATATCGATAGAAGATGCGATATTTCGTTGTAGCTTCTGCTAATTGCTTTCTCAACTTATCTTACGAGTATTTTGCAGCCTTAACAGAAGCAATAATTTAACTTGAAAGGGAATGATAAAGAACTTATTTTACTTCCCCGCCCTTTCTAACGATATGGCTTTTGCAACAATTTCATCTTGAGTCATTTTCACATTTTGATTCTAAAGTATTGTTTTCCCAATCTGTTTAATAGCCTATTTGTCCTTCTAAAAGTCGGTCCGTTTTCGACGGACAGGAGCTCTTAAACCATATACAGAATTTTCACAAAAAATTGAAACAATTACTTTAATCTTGATTTAAAACGATTTATCTACGTCCCTACAACATTTTCATTTTTTCTCTCAGAAAGTCACCAACATTTTTCGTTAAATTTTCGATCCCGTATTAACTAGAATATGAAAATGACGGAGCTGTGATTTCATCAGTCTTCATAAATTGAGAAAATTGAAACACTTTAAACGTTTTTGAACCATCTTTTGCAACATAATTGAAGATATACGAGTATTATTTTATCGATGAAAACACTGCTTTGAAATTACATCTTTAAATAATGTCTATAACAATTTTTGGAAAGCTTTATTAACTTTCGCGAAATTTTAAAAGCAATTTTAATTTTTTTTAAAAAGTAAAAAAGTTTTCTAATTTTTTACCTTTAAATTTTTTATTCACATAGAGCAAATTTTCCTTCATAATGTGACATATTATTTTGTAATGGCAAAATGGGGCAGGTGGCAAAGCTTCGCGTCTTGTTGGCCAATAAAAGAAGTTACCCAAAATTTCCTTCCCAGTTTGAAGGCCACAGCTACCAGCACTCACCCCATGACGACTCCACCGCCCTGCTTGCCTCAGGCAGGCGGCGAGGGTCCGCGACTCGTTGGCCACCAACAGATAAGCGGGCGCACGTGTGGCCCAGGCGGGCAGGGTGCCCGCGCGCAAAGGGGCGGGGCAGCGCCAAAGGGTGACGGGCATTAAGCCCCCGCGGCGATGCATGACGCGCAGCCAGGGCTGCACCACGTCGCCTCTCTTGTCCGCCGCCAACACCATGAGGGCGCTGGCCGCAGGGGCCCGCTTCCCGCCGCCCCTGCCGCCCTGGTGCCACACCTCCCGCTCCAGCAGCTCCACGGCTGCGGCCACGTGCCGGAGGGGCATCGGGAGGAGGCAGCGCGGACCGCCCTCGAGCTTGGGACTTCGCCGGCGGTGCCGCGGCCAGGACTTGGACTTGGGGGAGGGTGGCGTCGGGGGCAGGGGAGTGGTTCTTTCGGAAATCGTGAGGGCGGGTGTCGTCAGGGAGAATGGAGTGGTTCTATCGGGTGTAGATGTGTCGAGTGTAGTCGAGGGGGCGGTTGTCGTCAGGGAGAATGTAGTGGTTCTATAGGGGGTGAATGTGTCGAGAGGGGCTGTGGGGGCGGTTGTCGTTAGGGAGAATGGAGTGGCTCTTTCGGGTGTTGATGTGTCGAGTGTGGCCGTGGGGGCGGTTGTCGTCAGGGAGAATGTAGTGGTTCTATCGGGTGTAGATGTGTCGAGAGTGGCCGTGAGGGCGGTTGTCGTCAGGGAGAATGGAGTGGCGATGGATGTCTCGGATGTAGTCGTCGAGACGGTTGATGTAACGATGGTCGTTGTGGGAGCCACGGTAATTTGTGCTGTTGTCATTGGGAAGATCGTCATAGTATTTGTCATGAGAGTAGTTGTGCCTATGGGTAACGTGGCAGAGTTTGCTTGAGGTATTATTGGATGAGGAGAGATGAATGATACTCCTGTGTTCGCCTCTAGATTCTGTCCTTCAATGTTTTCTGGTGATGTGTTAGTGCCAGTCAGAGTAGAGACAATCAGTTGTGTCCGTAACGTCTGCGCGTTCCTGTTGAAAATTCTCAAATTGAGGGATTCTTAAATATTTGCTGCTGTGATTGTGCAAATATACCTCTCTAGACATACACGGTATTTAGTTTAGCACACAACCCATGTCTGAGAGCACTTGTTCTTGTTTTGGAAATTTGGCAACCGCGTCTTTTTTCCACCTTTCAAGAAAGCCGTGCCTCGCGCGCCGAGGCAGCAGAAGAGGCGACTGTGTGATCATAAGCTGCAGCAACTTCCCTGTTTCTATGTTTTCCCCA
>BOPP01000218.1:103562-117184 GCA_017312745.1 Gryllus bimaculatus
TTGCAAGTATGCAAGGTATGCTCCCCTGGTGTCTGTAGATGTCGAGCAATGTTTTTCTTTCCCCCTTTTCCAAACATAATTTGCACCTCAAAATCCTTTCCCTATTTATGATATATATTGACACAAGAATAACACTTTCAGTATGAAAAAGTACGAGTTACTCACATGCCGTTGGTATAATGGATGGATGTAAAGAATATATAAACCACAATCCACAGCAAGGACGTAGTTCCTCGAAATGGATGCTTATACGAGTGGATGTATGACATACTAGGAAGCTGATGATTTTTCCATTGGCCATGGGAAAACAAAAAAAGATGCAATATACTTTCAGAGATTAAAAAAAACATGTTAGACAACACTTAACTTATACAATGCGAATAATTTTAGATGAAAAACACCAGGATGTTTCTCATAATATTAGCAATAAAAAAATCCTTTTCTTTTTTGGCCTCAAAACCATCAATTTTGATAGACTTTTTTTTGGTACTTTTCAATTTAGTATCACCGGTACTTTACATGTGTTTTCTAACAAGTTTCAAACCGCTGTTGTAAACTCACGATATCATTAACATCATTTGTAAATAGCGAGTACATGGCAATTCTGACGGGCTTCTGTCGGGCTAATCTTCTGTCGGTGAAACATCGGCGGCGATCGTAGGACCGCGAGCGATACAAACGTGTTGTGATTTGCACCCCAACTCCTTTTTTAATATGTATGTCTTCTCATTCAATGTGCTTTGTTCTTTGAGAAGGTTAATTATTCAGTACATAGATTTTAGCTTTTTGGGAATGGACATCCACAAGCAGTGTTTTTTATTACTCGGAAGAACGTTAACATTGTGCTAAGTAAAATGGAGGGAGGCTGAAGAATGTTTTAATATTTAGAACAATTGAAAGTTATGAGGGAAAACGATGGTTTTGAATCGGTCTTTGAGATACCTAGATTTGATACATAGGTATGCGGCATTGCAACCCAGACTCAAGATGAAGAAGCATGGGAAAGAGTGAAGGCTTTGATAAAAATTTTGAGCTATTCTTGTTGTGTGGGAGCTTAATGAAGGCACTTTTAATTGTCTGCGAATCTAGATGTTTGGAATGAACCAGGGAGCATTTAAAGTTCCTCTTAAATATATATTTTGAATGGCTGTTAATTTCTAAGGATTACTGAGGGTAGCTCCACTCCAAACAAGACATGCGTAAGTCGTAGTTGATAGAATTAAGAATTTAAATAATAACAGTCGACACTCAAGTTTCAATAAAGTACGTGGATTAATTGGAGGGATGAGTTTTGCTATATCCCCAATTCCCTTAATTAACAAATTTGCGTTTTATTCAATTGCAAACAAAATACACTCAGCGCATTGAAAATCTTGGATTTCTGAAAATTATGGATGAAGATAAATAGTTACGAAACTGCTGTGCAGAAATGCTGCATTTTTCAGAAAAATGCTATATGTTCATCCAATTCAGGAAAATATAGCGGTGTATTTCCTTTCTCCTTAAATGTGTTATCTATGTATCTAATTCATTGGCGTAAAACAGTAATATTTTTAGACTTCTGATTAGGAGAGGAGAAGGGTTGGTTGTTAAATTGGTAAGTTGAAACGTAAAACATTTCAATTTATATCCGATTTTATATACACCGAGCTGACAAAAGTCATGAGAATCTCCTAATATCGTGATGGACTCCCTTTTCCCCGACGATGTGCAGCAACTCAACGCGGCGTGGACTCAACAAGTCGTTGGAAGTCCTCTGCAGAAATATTGAGTCAAGCTCCCTCTATAGCCGTCCATAATTACTAGTGTTGTCGGTGTAGGATTTTGGGCACGAAGAGACGTCTCGATCATGTTCCATAAATGTTCAATGAGATTCGTGTCGGCCGATCTGGGTTACCAAATCAATCGCTCGAATTGTCCAGAATATTCTTCCAACCAAACCGAACAATTATGGCTCGGTGACATGGAGCATTGCCATTCTTAAAAAATCCATTTTGTTCGAGAACATAAAGTCTATGAATGGCTGCAAATGAACTCCTAGTATCTGAACAACGATTTCCAGTCAATAATCAGTTCAGTTGGACCGGAGGACCCACTCCATTCCACGTAAAGTAGCCCACACCATTATGGATGCCTCACCAGCTTGTACAGAACCTTGTTGAAAACTTGGATCCAAGGCTTCGTGGGATCTACACACACTCAAACTCTACCATCAGCACTTATCCGCTGAAATAGAGACTCGTATGATCATGCCACGGTTTTCCACTCGTCTGCGGTTCAATCGATATGGTTACGAACCCAGGAGAGGCGCTGCAGGCGATGTCGCGCTGTTAGAAAAGCACTCGAGTCGGTTTTCTGTAACCATAACCCATTAAAGCCAAATTGTGTCGCACTGCCCTAATGAATACATTCGTCCTACGGCCCACATTGATTTCTGCGGTTACTTCATGCAGTGTTTTTGTCTGTTATCACTGGCAATTCTACGCAAACGCCGCTGCTGTCGGTCATTAATTGAAGGTCTTCGGCCACTCCATTGTCTGTGGTGAGAGGTTATGCCTGGAATTAGGTATTCTCAGCACACATTTGACATTCTGAATCTCGGAATATTGAATTCCTTAACGATTTACGAAATGGAATGTTTCGTGTGTCTAGCTTCAACTACAATTCTGAGTTCAAAGACTTTTAATTTTCGTAATGCGGCTATAATAATGTCATAAACCATTTCACATGAGTCACTAAAGTACAAAAGAAAGCTCTGTCAACGCACGGCTTTTGCATTTCTTTTTTACGCCATATTTAGGCCATCTGTATATTTGCACATTGCTATCTCATGAGTCATGATTTTTATCACGTCATTGTAAATCGACGAAATTTGTGACAAACCAAATAATATACGTTTTGAAATTTAGAACCTGTTCAGTTAAGTTTCGTTTTAAAATTGATTCTTGATTGACTCGATTTCATAGATACTTAAATAACTTACTATTTTGAATCACATAGATTTCACAACGAGAAACTGACAACCCCTTTACATGGTTGTTATGAGATGCAAATATGGCAACATGACTTTTTGAAGTAGGCCACAAAAAGTTTCCTATTATGAGATATAAACTTTAAAATGCCGAATGTGAATTATCGTATAATGTATCTGGAGGTAATATGGCCATGTTAAGCGCCTCAAATTTTGCTATTTATATATTTCAACATTTGGAGAAATTAACAGCATCATGATGAAATTTAACATTTTTGCTTTATATTTAAATAGTTATATCACAAAGAAGGTTTAGGTTTAGGAATATTTGTTGTTATTTAAAAAAACGTAATTTGAAGATAATATGCCCCCATGCAGGTTTTATGGCCATTGCCAAATTAACTTGTTTCTTGTTACCATGGAAGTAGGGATAGCTATACCTATGAATAATATAAATTACTACCTTACAGTATAATCTTACAAAAACATGGCCTGAAATAAATCCTTTTAAACAATAGTGCGAGAGTTTATAAGAAGTTTGTAAGAAGTAATATGGACAGAGTGCCTTCATCGTGTTCTTGACAATAAAAGCTTCATGGTGCGAATCAACAAGTCTGGCAGGGTGATAATGCACTTATTACACTTTCCCAGACACAATCAGCATGCAGTCAGTACAATCAATCGGAAATAGTTTCATCTAACTCTGCAGCCGTTACTCGGCCATATTACCTGCACTGGCCACATTTGCATCACTTACCTTATAATGGCGATTAGATATGTATGAGTAGTGTCGCATCCGAAATTTTCAGGAATGCTTTTTCAGAAGTGATGTATTCAAATCTTATTACAAACCCGTTCTAAAAAGATAATACTAACCTGTTAACACGTCTATCAAATGGTCTTCGCACTCTCCTATAAAAGTAGATAACACTGAATTTGTAAAGAACTCTCTGAAATACGAATACTTCAAAGAATAACAGTCTATTCGACTTTGAAAGTGTGGGTCGGTTTGAAAAGACTTCTTTCATGCCCACGCTCAATGTTTTCCTCAGAGTTTCTTGCGAATGGCACTATGTGTCGTAACTTGATTACGTTATACTTACTACATTAACGCCCAATAGTAAATGGATTGTGCAACATGTAATATTTCAATTGTATCTTAAGACAGTATTTTCTGCATATCGACAACGGTAAAGTATACCCCCAAAATACTTTAAATGAAAATAAAATAAATATTCTTCAAGATGGTAAGAAAACTTTACGCAGTAATTTCTTTGAGGAATTACATTACTCCTTATATAGTGTGACCCCCGCTCACATTACGTCACCAGACGTCGACGGTTCGTACTGCGATCTTTCGCCAAAACTAGTAAATCTAATACAAATCAAAATTAAAACCCGCAGACTATGTTAACTACTAAAAACACCAAGCTTAAAACTAGAACTTAAGAGACTAATAAATATAGTGCGCAAATCAATGAAAAACTTCAATAATCAGCATTCCTGAACACTAATCCAATCACTTAACACTAACAACAAAATCCGTTTGGCAATTTACAAACAAAATATTAAGAAAAAAGAATTCCATCTTCCCACTAGACACCCCCGCAGGAAAAATGTTCACACCTGCTCAGAAAGACGAAGAGCTAGCTAATTATTTTGAATCCACATTCACCCTGAATAATACTAAACCGCATCATAGTCATCTCACAATCAACAAAACAGTAAACGAACAGACGTATGGCCCGCATCATAAAGCACTACACATCACCTAAAGAAATAATTAAAATCATCTATCTACTACCTGCCAAGAAAGACATGATAAAATTATCAGTTTATCATCTTGGTCATTTTTCACAAGTATGAAAACATGCAATTATTCTTCCAATACAAAAACCAAAATAAAAATGCACCTCTAACCAACAGTTTCCGACCAATGAGTCTGCTTGCCACGCTATCTAAATTAATAAAAAAAATAATATTAAAAAGATTCAAAACACAACTCCACAACCCAAGGGCCATACTCATAGAACAAATGGGATTCCCGGAAAAAGTGTCCACACATCACCAACTACTCAGAATCACTGAAAACATTCATACGGCATTCCAAAAACAGGATCACACAATAGAAATCTTTCTCGACATTTCTCAAGCCTTCGATACAACATGGCACCATGCTCTAACCTATAAAATTAAAGAAATAGTCACTCTACATTATCTTACACAAATCATTTCCAACTTCCTCGACAATAGAACGTTTGCCGTTACGGTTGATAACCTTCACTCTAATCCAAAAGCGGTCGAAGCAAGCTCCCGAAGCAAGCTCAAATGACTGGTCAAGATCTGTTGATTTTACTTTCTCGCATTTGTGATGTAGAGAGAGATGTAATGTTTCGAAAATGTAATGTTTGTATTATAACGGAAATACACGTTTTAAAGTCCGTTGATACCAATACAGTGCTTTAGAAACGTCCATTTTTTTAACAACACTATACGGCGATTTTTCCAACTCTGCTCCCGGCAGGTATCAGCTATTGACGGTTTCATCCAATCGGGAGCTTCAACGTCACTACAGTGACGTCACTATGAAACGTTCAAGCTCCCGACTGGATGAAACCTTCATCAGCTGATACCTGCCTGAGGCAGAGTTGGAAAAATCGCAGTATAGAGCATACCCCACTACAGATTTTTTTTTTCAAAATGAATGTACCCGATCAATCTGGCCCGATAAAAGCACCCCGAAGTAATTTCGTCTCGATCAGCCAGCTATGATGTAATAAGCAAAGATATTAAGAGGAAAAGAAAAAAGAGGGATAATAAACCCAAAGGATTAAAAAGCAGCAGTTATTCTAAAGCGCCCTCATAATTACTTGTCATAAGTAGATGGTAACTTGTAGTAAAGTGGTACATCACTTTCTTCACATTCCGAGCTAGCATTTCCATCCCGCAGGCCAGCCTGTTCTCCCTTCACCCCCCAAAAAGGAAGGATGGCAAACCCAAAGGACAAAAAAGCAGCAGTTATTCTAAAGCTCATTCGTAATTACTTGTCATAAGTAGATGAGTATTTGTAGTAAAGTGGTACATCACTTTCTTCACATTCCGAGCTAGCATTTCCATCTCGCAGGTCCCTGCACCCCCTACAACACCCTCCCCTCCATCGCCCTTCCCCGCTCTCGCTCGCCCGCATTCTTCTCCTCGCCGCTCCAGAGCGCCTGTCGCGCGATAGATTTACGGAGGAGGTGTCGCGTCCAGCTTATTGCATTACTTCCTTCCTCCGGGGTGTCGGACGTGTGTCGTACAGCGGCGGTGGAGGCGGCGGCGGCGGTGCGTGAGCGTGCCGGGGCCTCCGGTGCAATTGGCGCGAGGGCTTGTGCGTGAGGTGCGTGCTGACGGTGTCATTACCGCCCCGGGGCGCCTTGTGAAGCGGTTGGCAGCGCCCCCTTGAAAGGCGTTGGTTAGTTGGTTGCCTGTTTGCTTGCTGGCTTCTCCGGATTATATTGCTCCGTCAGCCCCAAGGTCCTCCCGAAGGATGCATTCATCGTGAATGTAATGCTGGTATTTTAGATGAGGTTTTGTGAAGGGATTGATGTCAGTTTTGTGGCAGATTAGAAGAATGAAAAGACGAGTTGAAAGGTGATGTACTTGGATATGTTAAATGCATACTGTCATCCTAACGGCTCGGGACATTATGAAGGGAAGGTGCCAAAGTATTTACTAGCAAAGACATCATTTACAACAAATATAATTAATATCCGTTAAGTTTCGTGTTTCCTTTCTAGCAAAGTCTGACCGGGACGTCCTATGATGCGAGCCCGGACGGTGGTGGGATTTTTTGACACCAGCTTGTCAGCTCGGTTGAATTCAGTCGCTGCCTGCACGAGAAGTCACGTGACCGACTGCTCTGATCGGTAGTTTTCCGGGGATTCTGCGACCAACATCAGGCGAATTTCGAAGCAGTCCACTGCCACGCAATCAAACAGGCCACGGACCACGCGCGATCTTTCCTTTATCTCCTTTGACCTTTCTTCCCCCTTTACTTACTCACTTATATGCACTACTCTGCCACATGTCGTGAGATCAGAGCTTATTTTGGCTGGTGAGCGCCACGCTGGCGATAATACCTGGCGGAAATACGTGGTTGGGGAAAACCTCTGCAAATCGAGGTAGGCCAGCGCCGGATCTTGTTATCTGGAGCGGGAAAAAGGGGGGGTATCTTCCAGGATAAAACATGAACTACACTTACGGGATTATTGACCGTAGCAGTTGACGATCCCAGAATCACTAATCAATTAATGAATTAATCTATTCTTATGATGAACATAGAACGAAAAAATCATCTTATGTAACACTTTAAACCTTTGGAAAGTAAGTGTTATGTCCTGCTGTCCTATGCTCTATTCGTTCGGACAAAGTTTATTATACCAGACAAAGTTTGCTTTTGTGTTCAGGAGAATGATTTTTATACTTTGCCTATCCACGACATGGCCAAGACATTCTGACATGGATGTTGGTAAATGCTAAGAAGTTATCTGGTTTTCAGTCTGGACATATCGACAAAATAATGTGGCTTCACTATGTGCACGTTTTGTGGTTCGTTTACGAATATAAGTGGGTTTTCTAACACTTGGTAGCAAGAGTGTCTAGTTTTAAAATGTTTCTAACCTCGCTTTGTGGTTAAGTTTGTTCAACATCCAACTATAAAATTTGTTCAACAACAACTTTTATTAGTGTCTTAAGGGATTCTGGAGCTCACAAAATTGTGGGCAGATTGTCATTCTTTCCTACACCACACTTACTGTTTTAACCATTCTTTGACGAAAATGAATTAAATAAATTAAAGCAAATCAAATCACATTTGAAGTGACACACTGATGATATCGCAGGTGAAATGAGATGCCTTTGTCTTCTCCTGATCTCGAACTAGCATTCGAAAATATCGCTGGTAGGTCGCACACATTTTCTGCGATGCTCTTATAAAGCACTTTTTTCTAATGTCTTGAGAAAGTCACCACAGACAGCAATATTATCTGCTGGACTTTTGCATGTTTTTGTCACCATTCTACGTACTTAGGGAAAAGAAATATTTATCACGTCTTGCAAATGTATAAAATAATCGCATATACATAATGGTAATATATACCATTTACACATAACAATATCGTGGTCACATTGCAAACCTTTTGCAACATAATGGCGATTTTATGGAGTTTCTAGTAATGGACAATCAGGACAATACAATTAATGGCCAAAGACAGACAAAAAATAAATATTTTACATAGTGGAATTATTTAAACATTAATTATTCCTTCTGATCACGAACCCTTAACGATCACCAATACTGACGGCGCTGTATCAAGTAGGTCTTTCAATATACGAGGGTTATTTTTTAAATAAAATTAAAGGAAAAATATTGCATATTTCATCACAATATATATTATTCCAGAATCTACATATTTTCATTTACTTTTATATATAATTTTCGATTTTAATGAAACATTTGTCACACCATTTTTTTAATTCAGACGTCAAAGGAATCTGCCGCCTATGAATAAGCACAATCCATGACTGTAGTTTTCATTCCTTCGTCGTCGTTGAACCGTTGACCACCAAAGAAGTCTTTGAGTACTTGGAACACGTGAAACTCGGCCGAGAAAAACGATTGCTTTCTTTATTTGCCAAAATGTATATTTATTACCATACCATATTTGAATGTGGTATTTACAATTATAATACCACAGACACTACAAAATATATCAGAAAAACAAATATTATTATTATTATTTAACAAAACCTATACCCCCCAAATTATCGGCTGGATCAGTCCTTGATCCAGTACAACGTATTTAAGCGACACATCCACCCGCATCGCACAGGTGCACAAACCAAAATTCAGATCTTGAGTGAGCCAAACCTGACCTGGCACCTCCTGCGATGTACGTACTAGCATGGAATAACGCAGGCATGTCAAGGTTGCGGGCAAGCTAACTAGCAGCTGTCCCTAGCTCGTGTCGCTGCGCCTAGAGCTACTGGCGCGAGATTTAAAAGTAAGGGTTGTACAAATTGCTCAGGAGTGGATATCTGGCCCATGAAAGTCTTTTGGAGAAGTCAGTTGACAGTTACTGCCCCAAATTTAGTCACAATCACTCCAATTTTCTCTGCTAAAGCAAGGAAGTCGTCGATTAAAATGTATTAATACATCAGTCAGATTTCGAATTGTCAAATAAGAGGAAAATTAAATATTTGGTGTCGAGTATCTTGATTCGTTACCTGTTTACTTAAAGGTGTACTTACTACCATAATTGCCTTAACTTTCTACGTTCAGGTTGGGAAGTTTAACAGGCACAAATTATTGTCTTAACCACTTGGGGTAAATACAGAACACTTGGTATTCAAGGCGCATTTGGAAAAATAAAATAAACGCTAAGTAGTAATAAATAGTAAATGATGTAAACATAACAGAAATCTCGATTGTTTGATAGAACAAACTTGGTCAACATATTTTTTGTTAATTTCGTATGAATTCGCAATTCCCTGCTTCGCACTGTTTCAGCTTTCGCGAGAAGTTCTTTCTGGGTTGGTAGGGAAAATGCGAGCGGAATCAGGGGTCGTTGTGCGTGGTCGAAGGTGTGTCGGGCCTTCCAGGCGAGCTGGGAGTTCGTACGGGTGCGTTTTGACATGCCTGTAGAAACGCAACCAGTCTTAAATGAACAATGGCTCGGCAAATGCTAGCAATACCCTTGTTTGCCTACATTATCTGAAAACCCTTCCGACTTCTCTGGGACCGCCACTTGTGGCAATAATATTGTCGGCCAATTTTATCCACAAGTCAATCCAATCAAAGAGCCTAGTATTTTTATTAATGCTTCCTGGAATACGGAAAACCTACAGAGTTAATTTACTCGATTCACCTACATCATACAAACGAATACTGACGTTTTATCGTACTGCATCATATAACGTCTGTTATGTATCTTGTGGGGGAATCCTTCACCCATGTAAATTTCAAGTCAATAACGACAAAATGCAGTCATTACAATTTCCTTTCTATAATTGTTAAAACATTTTGAAAATGTTTGTGTAACTTGTTTGGATATTTTGCCGTACTTGCGTTATTAAAATGAAATAATAAATGAAATAAAATAATTGCAGCCACATACTTGTAACCAAGCATACTGGATTTTGCTGGTAATTACTATAAAGAGAGTAAGCATTTGGTTAGGATAAGTGATAGTTTTAGCAACTGTGCAGCCTTCTTCCGTCCGTCCGTCCGATACACTATTTGGGACAAAAGATGTCGCGTATCGCATCGGTTTTCTGGGGGACAGTCCATTTTCACTCATCCTTCAAAACATTATGAATTATTGTAAAAATAGTTTTTGAGGGTGGGAGACATAGAAGCTAAAACGCATTTTTGAAGAGATATCTTCAAAGGATTCCTCTCAAATACAGAAGAATAAAAGTAGTGGTGCTAATACATCAAGTACTTTCTCTCTCCGTATTTTTACGCAAAATTACGAGAAAAGAACTGAAATTTTCTAAAAAGTGTACATGATCTTTTTTCAAAATCTATATTTAACGTACAGATTTCATAAAGACAAAAATCTCTATCTTTAATATTGTAGTTGTATGAATACTCTGTAGGGATTTTGAACTTTTGAATTTTCTAAAAAAGGGTTTTCAACGAACATGAGACCTGCACCATTTATTCACACTATCCTGCACAAGTTATTCACACTATCAAACAACAAAATTTAATAAAAAACGATGGAGCCATTTTTTTGAATATCTAGAAAATGTTCCAGGAGCGTCATGTAAAGCACCTTCAAAATTAAAATATCAGTTTCAAATTCAAGGGGCTACGATATCAGCCAGGAAAAGTTTAGAAAAAATGGATTCGGTTTAGCCGCTGACGTTGTTCAGAGACGGACTGGCAGAGACGTTTTGCTGTCATTCAATTTTTCTGCATCAACGACCCACAAAGCATGTATTGTGGCTACACCACGTCTCGTGCGTCCTGCACATGAAAATACGTGCATTTAAGTTTTTTAAATAACTAAAAAGTATTTTACGTGACTTATGGATCCTACTGAGGAGCGCAATAGCTCATTCGATCCTTTTCGGTAGAGCAAATTGATTGGGACAATTATTAACCTCTTCTTTCTAAGATATTCAGCAAAATTGTTAAAAACACCTGTTTTTTTATAGTTTTGTAATGTGAAGTATTGTGTAACCCGCATGTTGACATAAAATCATATAAAATATATTGTCAGAGGAGTCAAGCAATTAAGGAAGCTGTTTGATGTATGAAGGAAATCAAGATTTACAAAAAAGACAAGTAAAATTGAACGATTTCAATAAATGTGATACATTAGATTATATAATGATGAAGTAGATACTAATTCATCGATACCAAATGGAAGTGTAAATGAAGCATCTACGCGTGGATCAAACCAACTACGAGTGGAATTAGTATTACTTTTTCCTACTAGTACATGACTCATTGCGACTTACATAGTGACTACAATTAAACTTAATTTTGCAATGAAACAAAAAAATTAAACGAATACTTTTATGGACTCTTTTTCCAGTAAATTTCAATATTTAAAATAGACGTACAAGACAACTGAAACTTGTTTAATATTTATTTCTGACGTGAACTTGCAAAGCACCAACAAAAGTTTAAAAATATAAAAATTCCCACTGTAGGAGCTACCTTATGTAGGAAAAAGTGTACTACTTTAAAGTGAAGGAATTTGTTCCAAAGTTTAGTGAACGCATTTAAACATTGTAATCCTGCGGATTTGTTTCTTAAACGGACTAGTAAATTTGCAACGTAATGTCCGATAAGAGTTTTACCATTATTAATAATATTCCATAAACACTCCGTAGATTAGGGAAGCAAGGAACTGACGTTTTCGTTAGAATAGACGGTACGTCATTTTAACCTATGTCACCAATGAAACAATATAAAATGTATAAGGAAATCCTCAATTCCTCAAAATGTAATTATTTTGTATTTGCCAGTTACGAACGACACAAGGACACATTATTGAACATTGTTTTGTGAATTGTTGTAACATTTTGAAAGTACATATAAAGTATAGTCTGTTTGTATGACCGTTTGTTAAACATTTCGAAAAAATAGCAGGCAAAAATACTACGGTACTCGATGTGTGGTAACCTTCAGAATGAACAAAATACACTTTAAACACGATATGTAACCAACACTTAACTTCACCTCCGTCACTTCAAGTAGAGCCCACTTCACTAGCATAATTTATTTCCTACAAATTCCTACTCCAAAACTGCCTCGGGGGAAACACGTCCTCGTCAAGAGTGAGAGAGTGAGAGTGAGAGAGAGAGAGAGAGAGAGAGAGAGAGAGGGGAGGGGGGGAGTACGCAGGCAAAATGGTCCACAAGTAACGAGATCACCGTCTTCGAGTGCATGCCGGAGAGCCTCCTCACGTTTTCTCTGTGTGAGGCCCGAGCTCCTTGGGATGGCGTTACTTTCGCTTTGTGCGCACGGGTCTGCCAGAAGAAACCAGCTCTCAATTCCCCCAGACCTTTTGCCCTCCTTCCCGGCGGTGGAATCTGCAGTTCTTATGCCGGGTGGAGGTGAACAAGGTGGAGAAGAGGGAAGAAGAAAGAAGAAGAGAAGGGGAGGAGGAAGAAAGAGTAGAGGAGGAAAAGAAGTGGAAGGTGAAGGAGGAAGTCGAGGCGAAGGAGAATGGGGAGGAGAAGAAGAAGGAGAAGATGAATAAGAAGTCAGAGGAAAATAATGTGAAAGACGAGAAGGAGGAAGAAGTGCAGAAGAAGAAGAAGGACGAAGAAGAGGAGGAGCAGGATGAGTTAGCGATGTAAACAAGTTGAAGGTTGCGGAGACGGAATCGATGACGCACGATCACTGCCAATAAATGTAGTGGAATATACATGCCGTACACGGCGTAAGATGCATGAGAGGTGATTATAACATTTATAGGTGGAGAGAGCTCCGAAAGATGGAATTCCAAGGAGTTCCAAGAAGAGAAGATGAAGATGAGAAGTACAATGTACGCGATGTAAGTTCAACAAAATGAGCGTGTAGGGTGGAGGGTTGGAGAAAATCCCCGTAAACCGACATCAGCAGGTCGGTGACGGATCTCGCCAGCAGCGGGGAAAGTTCATCGCTTCTTCCTGCGATGAAAACATGTACTACACTTACGAGACTAATGAGCTTAGCGGTTGATGCGCCCAATCCACTAATAAACCTATCGATCAATCTACATTTTAAAAAGCACCTTAACGGAAGAGTAACCCTGGAGCATGGTTTTCGGGGACCGACGCGACGGGACGGTTTGTAGCCGTTGACGAAGTGTCTAGAGCGGTGGCGGGGGCGACGCAGGCGAAGTCGCCAAGGAGGTCGGCCGGTTGGGGGGGGGGCGCTGGCGGAGGCGAAGGCGACGCGGCGTGTCTGCATAAGAAGACGCGGAATCTCCATGCACAAATTGGTGTCTCCCGTATCGCGTCCCCACTCGCGCATTCACTTTGATGTTTAAATCGTATTTTCATAACGCCACTCAGCAAACGCTTCGCAGCCCCCGCGTCTCAAGGCGACGCGAGAAGGTGGGAGGTGTGGCCCCCATTAAAATGCATGAAGTCCGCGCGAAGGGGT
>BOPP01000218.1:131298-151379 GCA_017312745.1 Gryllus bimaculatus
GCGTGTCACCTAACGCTGAGGCCGTCAGCTGGGTCGATGCCTGCGCCCACGAGCCACTTAACGCACGTCGTAGATTAACACTGTATCTTCAATAAAACGACACACGAGCGCTCTTGGTGACTTGCGTTGATGGCGACTAGTGGGCGTCGCGAGTTGAAAACAAGAAAACTTGCGATATTTTGACCTACGTGGTAGCTTGAGCTGTGAGTTCAATGCATGTACTCAAGAGCGCTTGGTTGTCAAGGAGGCCTTGGGCTAGCGCGAGAAATCGTGAATGGATGAGAAATTATAATAGAGAAACGAAGGTAGCAAGATTTTTAAGTTCGAAAATTGAAAGTTTTTAAATGCAATGATTAGTGATGTCGCAACACTATTACCAGCAATCGTTTGAAATATCTGTACCTTTAAAAATTATGTTAATCTAATAATATGCATGTATTTAACTTTCCTGTTTAATATTTTCTACAGTTCATTTTGTGCAATGTCATCGCAAGCGTACAACAATTTAAAATAATAGAAGAAACTGAAGATATGATAATGTGTTTTACTGTTACAATATTGTAATATTGAGGTGGGTACAAAATGAGAGAGATTTACAAATTCTGAAAAAATACAATTACTAATCACTGTGATTTAAACACGTTTCTGAAAATGTTATTGAAATGCTTTATATTCACCGGGATCTAGAAATTATGTTATTGTGGACGACAGCAAGAAATGCTTCTATCCTCTTTAATTAAATATAGTATACATCGCTTATAATTACAATCGTTGGACTTTTATGTAAAGAGACTCATGTTTCAAGTCATTGCAAGACTTAACATCCTCACCGCACATTTCAAATCTCTCCTTTTTCGAACTTAAAATCTGAGCATCTTCGCTTTGCTAACTACATCATCACACTCGCACACGCTTACTCGCCCTAGACGAAGATCATGACGCAGCCGAAGGGCGTAATGAATGCACAAGGGGAGATGAGCATTCATTAATTATTTTTAATATTTCATTAAAACAACATTTGCACTACAAACTGGTTAATAAGAGCAAGTGTTTGCACATTTAGAGTCCATTTACTTCCATTTAAAGCAGAAACCGCCTTATATATTAAAACACTTAGTGTTTTTGTTTAGAAACATATTTGAGCATTTAACTGAAACAATCTTCACTGTTTCTACTTTAAATGAAAGTTAATGGACTCTAGATGTGTAAAACCTTGCTATTATTAACCAGTTTGTAGTGCAAATATTATGTTTTAATAAAATATTAAAAATTATATATATATATATAATATATATGATATATTAGTAATTTATTGGTTCAACCATAAATTATTATGTATATAATATATATTATAATGTGTGTATATATATATATATATATATATATAATAATGTTATATAATCTATTAATATGGGTGAACGCATTAAGTTCATAAACCCTTTTATCTCCTCATCGTGAAAGATCCGAAGATACCGTTTTGGAGCAGTCGTACATAGATAGGGGCTACTTGATTTAGCAGATTTTTGGTTCTGTACTATTTTTAATCACAAGGATTAGTTGAATGTCACTCTGTTTTTTAAATAGAAACCTATTATTAATTTTAGCTCATCTTAATGAGATTAAAAAGTAGATTTCAAAATATGTGTTACTTTATATTTAGGATAGTTTTGTAGATTAACTATGTTTTATTGTTAAACGGTATTTTTCCACTAAAAGCGGGCCTTCGATTGGACTTTCCTTTCTCCACTGAGAAACTTGAAGGAATTGTCTCTTGCATTCCTGCTTTCCCGGAAAATGATCGAAGGTCAGTACACGATTAGCGGGGGCGTAGGCCACGAAGGATAAAGGCGCTGCTAGGGTAATATGAAGCTTCTATTTTGTTCTAGTTCTTAGAGCAGAATAGAGCAAGAGCATACTCACCTGAAGCTAAGTTAGATATGCTCTAGTGTATTGGTGAATCGGAAGAAAATGCGTTAGAGCAAGTACAGCGAATATGCAGAGCTGCATTCCAGATATGTTTCAGCTTCCTACGCGCCCCTTGATGCAAGTATGTTTCAAGAAACTATATAATATCGCGGAAGCTGAACGCTGAACAGAGGACAAGGCAAGAAAACTGCAACTGAAGAAGCTGCATGAGGATGATTGTTTCTGGGGTCGACGCTTAGCAATCCCATGCTGGTTCGCGACATTTTGCCAAGGAATTGTGGTATAAGTCAGACGAGTGTCAACGCATACTGCATCGGTACAAATTCCCCAGATCACCTCAATTTTTTTTACATCAAGCTCTCGGGGGTCGGATTTCGAACGCCGGCCAAGGAACTTTGCGGTTTGCCTGCAACGCCTGCGAGATGATCAAAGGTTTTTTAATGAATGCTTTTTACGGATGAAGCCACTTTTACAACTACGGTTAATGTGAAATTTATGAAATGTGCATTACTGGCAATAGTCAACCTCATTGTTACGACAGGTACATCATCCAGAGACAAGTGGAGTGGTTAACCTGTGGTGCGGGCATCATTGGAAATTTCGTTTGTAGGACTTACTTCTCCCAGAAATATTAAATTTAGCAGTATGTACGCACTGGTTTCTTCGAAACGTTTTTACCTATTCTCGTAGAAAGAAGATACTACTGAATACACGTAGTGCATGTAGTTCAGAAATGACGGCTTGCCCAGCCTTTCCTGTGTAGCCACAGAAGTCTTAAATGAGAAGTTCCGGATTGCTGGATTAGGCGCGACTTGGCTGAAGTGAAGTGACCTGCCGGGTCTCCGCCGATTTGACTCTCTTGATTTTTTTCTTTGGGGAGCACTCAGATAAAGTCATGCAGAATTCACAACTACGCAGACGATATGAACGGCGTATAACAGGAAGCTTGCTTTGCTATATCATGTGACTCCTTACATCCTGTTTATTTATCTTTCGAACGGGTGCGACTGAAACGTGCATTGCAGGCAGATGGACACATTTCGACATACTATGCTTAAGTAATACCATTTTCTTTAATAATGTAATTTGTTTCTTCTTTGCACATTTTTTTTTAAAATTTTGATAAATGTATTTTCTTTGTAAATGACGGATAGTCATAAATTAAATTAAATTCACAAGATTTTTATTTACTTACTTTGGTATTGTACTTAAATTTGTAATAATATAGTATAATACGTATGTTGTCAAGTTGTCAAATAACAGAATAAATTACTATTTTCTTGACATTTTACAACACATTCCGGATTCTTTCAGGAAACATTTGGGTCTCTTTCGCAAGGTGTCGACGATTTAATATTTCGCAAAATATCGAAGAAAACTAGTTTGTTACTTTTCTGTGTAATGGAGCGTGTTTGTCTGAAGGACGACTCGGCGAAGTCCCATTTTGGGCAGAAGAAAGGTTGCATGAATAGGCGCCGTTTCAGAGGAAAATTACGTTACAAACATAGATATATCTACAAAACCTATTCACTTCAATATAAAGTATACACATATTTTTTTGGGGAAAAAAATCGTTTTCCCCCTTTTTTAAATCTCATTAAGATGAGCTTAAATCATTATAAGGTTTTCTATTTGAAAAACAGAGTTGACCTCACTTATTTTGTAATTAATAATAGTTACAGAACTGAAATAATGCTGTAATCAAGTAGCTCCCTATTTTATGTTACGGACTGTCTCAATTGACGGTATCTTCGTATCTTTCACGGATGAGGAGATAAAAGGGGTGTTATGACTTAATTGGTTCACCCTGTATATACAGACGTACAACTATTGTTTAAACCGTCGAATCCCCTACGCTGAGAACGTCATGAAAATACTGAGGTATTATGCAATACGGACAAATGATAGAAGTAATAAGAAAACTTAACTCATCGACAGATAGTATGCAGAGCCCTTACGAGTCCACGAGCAAAGGTGAGCTCTAAGCAAGCCCAATGAGCTACTTACCAACACGGCGAATCAACGTACGCGATACCAGCCTGTCTGCCTCAGGAGACTCACAGGGTTTCTGCGCGACATGTCCCGTAATTGTGCAGTTGATTGCAAACAAACAAGCAAACATGCCTAGCCGGCCGGCATCCACCGCCGTCGGGGGGCTCGGCGAAATCTGCTCCACGCGAAGACTCACGCATGCCCCTACTTCCGGTAGGGGGGTTCAGGGGATGAGAATCTTGTCCCCTTCCCCCAACCAGAGACAAGATGCGATAGCAACACCGTTGCCTCTGAGCTGGCGTTGGTACGAGTAAACGAATAGACGCTGAGAGTACCAGGAAAGGTGGCTCAGGGCATCGACTAATGTTACTGCAGTGCCTCTGACCGGAAGGTTCTAGATTTGAGTGCCGATAGAGGTAGAATTTTGGACACTAGCTTGTTAGTTTGGTCAAATCCTCCAGACGCTGTCTGGATGAGAATTCTAGCGGCCGGCTGCTCTAATAGATAGTTTTACTGTGGTTTCACCGCTCAACATAAGGCGAATGCCGGAGCAGTACTCTACCAAACGGGCCAGGGACCGGGTGCGAACTTTTTTACCTCATCCTTATCCTATCATCTGCCCTTCCTTACACACACAGTAACATGCACAATAGTATCACACATGCCGGGAGATCGGTCGGGTACTTAAAGTTTGACCCGGCTGGGGCAAGCTGGTGCCTTGCTGGTGGGAGATAACGGCGATTTCCCGTCGGCTGGTGGGGAATGCAGGATTTCCCCTCGATGGGCGCCGGATCTCACCTTCTAGCGAGCCTGCCACCTCCCGAGGTAAAAATGCACTACACTTACGGGACACTGACCTTCAGTAGGAGCTCGAACCTATCGCAAATACATTAGAAACCCGAACACAAAGGCTGCTTGTCAGAGACAATACAACGGCCACGTCTATTGCTTTGTACCATCTCAGCTGGTCATCATGATCTGTCCGTGAAATAAGGGGGAGGGGGACGAAAAAAAGCCTCTTCCATCGCGTACATTCAAAAATGAGTATTGCACTCATCGCAAAACTGTAACATAACTGCTTTTGTATAATTCTGTGACCAAGCAAATAATGACATCGTCGGGGAAAGGCAGCTCGAGAAGGCAGGGTGGCACGCGATCTCGGGAGTGGAGGGCCTGTTTCGCTCCGGCTCCTATCGCGGTGGGCGTGAGGCGGAGCGGCGCGGGGATCTGGGGGGCAGGCGAGGGCAGGGGGCAGTGCATGCTCCGATAGGGACATGGATAGGTCCCACCTGGAACCCGTGTCACAGGCGGTTGAGTGCAGCACGCGTTTGTTTGATGAACGGCACGAAGGGCTACTTCTCTAACGAGACGTTTTGTTCCTGTGAAACGCGGTGTTTATTGAAATTGGCTTTCTGAACGCCCGTCGGAAATGCGAGGTTGCGTGTGGGTTGTAGATTAATGGCGATTAAAATGATTCTGAAAAAAAAAAAAGCTCGGTAGTTTTACTTGAAGGTTACGAATCATAAGTATGTTCATGAAAACCTGTAGTAGAAATTTTGTAGAATAATTTGAAGGATTTCCTTCATGTCATAATATTTGATTCTCTTGCTAAATTTTTATCAAAGAAAATTGTAAATTAATATTGGTGATATGAGATCAAAAGTATCAATCAATCTATTATGATTTATAGAACTAAATGGAGTAGATTCAAAAATGTATTTTCAAAAAACTCAAAGAGCAAATTTTCTCTGTTCAGCATAAAATATAATTGAGTTTTTAGGTGACATCTTTCATATTTTTAAATTGATTGTCTATGAAAAGTCACAAAACTATATAAAATTATTTCTTAATCATCAATTATTTTTACTGTAACTGCCATTGTGTAATATATTCATTATCTTTATTTATTTAAAATTAATATTATCACGTTTGAATGTTTGAGACATTTTGTAAATGATTCTTTTATTATTTTATAATCAAACATTTCGAATAACATTCTTGCCTAATCAATCTGTTAAAAACATATTCATAAATAGTATTTTATGCGCAGTAACTAATATCTTATCTCAAAATCCTAATGCTTTGAAATAAAAAAATAATACATATGACATTAATAATATCACAATTTCTCAAGCCCTTTCGTGAGGTTGCAGTAGACACATAAGAATCAATAATGTTTTTCATATTTTGAAACTTACAGGAATCATTTTAAAACTACCATACGAAGTATAATATAATAATTATATTGTTTATTTACATTAATTCCAAATATTTATGTGGTATATTTTTAAAATTACCGTGGAAAAAGTCTAAGGAATGAAATTAATAATTTTTGCTGTAAATTTCGTGTTTTAACTTACCCTAAAAATTGAGGAATAAACTCAAACCAAACTTTCCAATTAAAAGTTAGGGAAGCCACAAATCCGTTTCACAGTTTTCTTCAAATTTAACTGCTTTAAGAATTTATAAATCTCATCTTTACCATTAAGCCTTCCTTTTATACAAGTTGGAACCAAATACCCAATCGCTGCTAATTAAAATGTTCTTCCTAACAACGTCCTTTGCGGGAGCCATAGCATTAAAGATTTCTCTCCAAGCTTCTTAAATAACTGGTCTTGTAAACTGTTTCCTTACAAAGTCTCCGGTGTTTAATAAGCTTCCATTATGGCAAGTCAGAAAGTACTGTCATAAAATAAACCGCACGATCAAAATGGCGTTATAAATGCAAAACAGTTTCTTGGAAAAGTTTCGTTGTAAGATATATTTTTCCGGTGAAAGTAGAAGGAACAACAATCTATAAGATGTAATGTTAAAATGGTATAATGAAATGAGCAGTATTGTATGTATGGCCTGAAACTGGTAAGATATTGCTGTTTTCACTGACGTTTGGGTGATGAAATATTGTGTTGAATGAGATTCCTTAAAAAGAAATTTTAAGATGGAAAGTTCTGATACTCATTTCAAATGTTCAATCTTCTCAAAATTGTGCTTCACAATACTTATCACAGAGTGACATTATTATAGCAGCATGCTAAAAATATGCACGACGTCACACTTCAGTAGTGAAAATGATGAATGCTTTCATTCGCGTTTCAGAAATACATAGAATTAATGAGAACCAGTAGCATTTATAAATGGAACAAACTTTATTTCATAGCATTAATTGTAAAATAAATTACCAAAAAAATATAAGTATAAATGGGAATAAATTAATGAAAATCCAACTGGAAAATAACAAAGAGAAGCAGAATGTGATTTGTATACCAGTTGAGGTAGTGGTGCTAAACTTATACAGATATCAATAAAAACATGTAACTCAAAATTTAAAACTAATTCATGTAAATATTGATTTTGCGTTAACGCATAATCAATATTATGTTAAAACTTTAATCAGTATTCTCGATGTAATACAAGTTAATTATTCGTTAATTTGAATCACAATAATTTCAGTATTTATCTAATTCAGCTAGTAACAACACAGTGAACGTCAAAAGTGGCTGATCACCCTGTCAGTGTAGGCTCAGTGCAGTCAGAACCAAGCTAAAACTACTTATTTTCGAGAGATATTTCAGAATAAAACTTCATTCACTGTGAAAACTAGCTCCTGGGTTGTCATACCTCCAGCCACCTTACAATAGTGCACAAAAACAGGTCGTACGCATTTGCCTTTTTCAACATTCAATTATGGCAACTTCTATCCATTTAATTATAACACTTGTGCACGAAAATTATTTTAGATGGTAGCGAATGTAATAGAATGTAATGGTGGTAGTTGAGGTACAGCAAACCTTGTGTGGGTACTCCATGGACGAGCAAGTTCACGAACTTCACACGAACTCTGCCGTGAGTTTCCCGTTTTGATTTCTATCTCGCCCTCTCTGTTCCCTCCGTCTCACGCGACCCGCAGCTCAAAGCTCTCTTGTGCGCCATCCCTCCTTCCCTCCCAAATGGATTTGGACGTTGTATTTATTTGAGTCCGGAGGCAGGAACTGGACAGCCTGATCTTCCGGTATTTCGCTCATCAATCATTTAGCGCTTCGACGTTTGCGCGTCGCCCACGCTCTTTCACGCGGGCGAGTGCCCCCGCCACGCGTCGCCCACCCCGCCCTCCCTCGTCCCCATCTCTCCCGTTTCAGACCCACACTTTTGCCCGTGCCATTCCGTACTTCACCTCCATCCCACTCCCCACCCCGGTGCACGCACGTAGGACCTACCCGTACGCAGGCCGTCCTACTCATCCCCACCCTGGCCTAACCCCGTCCCACCCCTCCGTCCCGTCCACCACATCGCCCCACGCCCGTTCCGACCGTCCCTACTCCGTCCCACCCGTCCCCACCCCGTCCCCACCCGTCCCACCCCGTCCCCCCGCCTTCCCCACCCCAACCCAACAACCTTCCCCGCCCACCTCTTCTCCGTCTCCACCACTGTCCCATCCACCGACCCTAGCACCAACATTGGACCTCAACACCGGTGGCTCAGGACATGAACTGATGTTGTAATGCCTCTGACCGGGTGGTGCGAGGGGCTCGTATCGGAGGGGCTCGGAGTTCTGTTGCTGTCTTTAGGACAATTCTAACGACCGGCTGCTCTGATCAGTAGTTTTCCGTAGTTTTCCGAATATCGGAGTAGTAACCTAACAAATGGTCCATGGACCGAACGCGATCTTTCCTTTCCGTCCTGTCTTACACTAACACCCATACTTACATGTACAACACGCCGTAGACTCATTTTCAGATTAGAAGTTTTTAAGATCTTCTTTCTTCTACATCTGACAAGTTTGCACACGTACTCACGTCATTTCTTTTTTCCGAATAATCACTTATCTTGCTCAGAAGTGTGCAGGTTGAAATCTTTATAATTATTTTGCGTCGTTTCAGAGTAACGTTTTAGATGATAACTTGCATCAAATCTATCAAGAATAATTTCTATAAAATCTACGAACGGGCTGTGAAACACGGTGAAATATTCTGGCACAGAATGAAACAGAGAACAAGTATTAAAACTAAACAAAGAAGACGTACTATTATGGCTACACAGGAAAGATGTTTTGAATTAATTACTTTAGGGTATCTCTGAAACACACTTATAGTTTTGGAATTTTAATACTAGTTGCTATGACTAATACAATGTGTGAAGAATTATGGCTTGATTAGGAAATGATGAATGACGAAATATTTAGGAATGATTGTGTAGGTTATACGAGATATTGGGGTGGCCATGAAAATATATTTATTTGCCTGAAAAAATGACTTTGTTCTGTATAATTTTGGAAAGATACTGAATTATAAATAATAGGTGCAGAAATAAAATCGAGAGTTGCAAGACTTACGTGGAAAATAATAGGCAAGTGTATAGTAGCTATTGAAAATTAAGAAGCAATTGAAAAACTCGCCGTTTATTTAAACACTCAAATAATGTGAAAATAATTACTTAAAACTTAAACCTTCCTTGCATTTCTTGGAAAGGTGAGATTTAAAAATGGGTTAGGGCGCGGAGTGTTGTCAAAAAACTGGCCTGGGACAAATAATTCGAACAGGTAGTGGAATTGCTAGCGAGGTATACTTCGGGGCGTCTTCCTTGTGTGCCCTCAAGATGGCTCAAGGTTGTGAAGGAAATTGCTGACCATATGGTGTATTACTAAAGATGGGTTCGGAAAATAGACAAATCTACATTTATAGTAAGCGGTCTGTATAAGTTTACCACAGATTGTAATGAATAATTACCCAAATTCGGCAAGTTGTGGTAGTTGTGCTCAGTATAGTTGAATTTTAATGAATGATGAAAAGATCACAGCGTACCGTGTCACACAAAATATTGAAAACTATTACATTTCCATAAACTACAATAACAAAGAGAGAAAACTTAAAATTCAGGCCAGGAGAGGTACAGTAACTTAGCGAAAAACAGAAAGAAAAGTCTTTCCGATGATTTTCAAAAGACCTTTCAAGAATTTAGGATACATATCACCATTTTATCACACGTACGTACCATTTTGTCACATAATCAGAAAAAATGTTTTCCAAAACTTCAACAACTACGAAAGGGCAGAATATATTGTATTATTCCTAGTAAAGATGCTCAAAACAATACAGTGCTGACAAACTTTTGAAAAGCACCGTTGTTTAACAAATTCTTCACATTTTTATTTTGCAAAAGAAGAAATTATACTGCTTCGTTTATTGAAATTAACGATCCAGGCGATCGGATAATCGCAATTTCGGTACATATTCTTAAAGGGGTATTTTGCATAGACTAAGAAACCTAATGACCAACCTATGGGGCGTCCGAGGTTATGAATGAAGAACGGGCTCTTATGGAGACAGTGATGCCAAATTTGGCACTTTTCTACTGTACAATATGAATTGAAAGTTACGCGCTTGATGGTGACGATGAATCCCGCAAAGGGGCGAAGCGCTAGTTCAGCGGTAAGGTTGTTTGTCTCTGCAAGCGTATTTTCTTCCCTTTCCTCATATCTAAAACTATTCATATGAGACTCCGATATATAGGAAACGTTTATGTTAAGCTTCTCACGTTCTTTGTACTTTGAATTGTCATAAGAAATATTAATTTTCAAGTGCACCACTATTTCCATACAATGTCCAAAATTCAAGCCAAATACATGCAGTTGCAAAACGCCAAGGATTTTGTTTCTTTTTTAACAGTATATAAATAATACGTTTTGATAACCAAAAAAAATAGTTGAAATTCTTTTGACGACAAAATAAGTCTGGCCCACGGGAACAAACTGATTTGATTCACGGGAAACCGAGCTGTCTCGCGCCGGAAGAGCGGTAGGCTATGAGAATGAGTCCCGTTCATATAGTTATAGTTAAATAGTTACAAATACAAATAACAATTTGTTTTCCCCACAATGGGACACTTTACCGTTATAATTTACTGCAAACTACTTTCTTTGTTATAATTTACTGCAACTAACGTTTTTATTGGCTTCATGCCGATAGCGCGCGAAGCCAATGGTCGCCGTGCCAGGTTTGGCGTCAGATGCCTTCAGTGCGAGAGAGGTTTTGGTTGCGAATGCGTCCGCGTCGCACAAGTTCGTACACATTCTTCAACTTTTCACATGTACGCAATGTACGCGTGTGCAAGTTATTCACAGTCATTGCAATAGTACAGTGTATTTTACGATGTGCTGATTATCATATTTTAATAATCATGGCGTTCGCACTTCTGTGTCTTACCACCTCACAGGCTCACTTCACACAGACATGCTCACTTCACATCGCTGTGTATTCAATACGCACCTCTGCAAAACTATTAATTGCTACTTCCGCATTTCAACGTGTTTTACAGAGAACTAATTATTCTAATTACAGTCCCCTGGACTGAAGTAAGTACATCGCTCGAAAGTGTTTGTACATGCTGCAGAACTGTTAGCATATTGTTGCAGCAATGTATTTCATCACATTGCACAAAAGTACTGTGTTCATCTTGATGCTTAAACAGTGACTGTGCAGGCAGTCATTCTAGCGAGGACATGTTACTTCATAAATCGCGAACACGCCTGTTAGTTGAATAACAATTAATCACGGCATATCATGCCAACATTCATTCAACATTTATCAGCATTATTTGTGTTAGTAAAATTCAATGAGTTGTCACTGGGATTCTTGTCAAAGCAGTAATTATTATTATTATTATTATTATTATTATTATTATTATTATTATTATTATTATTATTTTATGCGATGTATGTCGACATCGCGAACCGATTATTAAACAAACGTAACTAAATCGAAAAAAAGTCTTGATTCAGTTGATTGATGCAATTTTGTGACTTGGGAATTTTGTAGTGTATTGAACATTTGCCAATGGAACTCTTTCGTTAGAAATAAGATAAAAGTTCATATTTCATATCATAAGGAAAGATGATTAAGAATATCCAAATGAATATAAAGTCGAAATATATTACTAAATTAAACGTTGACGTTTGAAGAATGTTTTTAACAATTGCCCCTTAAACGAGTATAATTCGAAGCATCCATCGAGATGTTTTACGTTTGGATTTATTTCAATGACAAATTCTGGAGTAAGATAACTAGATTTATCACCAAAAGGAGGCTTTCCTTAATCTCGCGATATCAGATTTACTTAATCTCTGATACACAAATCTCTGTATGCGGCGGCTCAGAATTGATATACTTATGTGTTGGCGAGTCGTTAGAAAGATCGACAAAATTTGAAGGCAAACTTAAGTATTTATACGTGAGAACGCTCTTATACGCCATGCTTCAGCTTGAGAAAACGTTCTGCCAAGGGGTCGCAGTGTCTTGAGAACGTGTCAAAAGTGGAAGTCTCGTATCTCTTGGCAGCAGTTGCTCCCTCCGGCCAACATCCCACGCGTTCATCGGAAATTTTGTTTCCGAGAGAAGGCTTTCGGACATGACAGCTTTCGACGCTCTTCTTCCGTATTCCTTTTGCAATACCTGAACTGTTAATAACATTTTTCTCTTTCAGAAGTCAAGAACTAAAATACGATACACTTTCTCAGTAACCTAAATCATGTAATCATACAAGCCTTCGTTGGTATGATCACAACTTATAGTTTAGCTTTAAATGTAAACTTATAGTTATGCCATAAATAATATGTGGAATTGTATTCTTGATGCAAACAATTTTTAATCTAAAATTGTTTATTTTAGACGTTTCTTGAGATGACTGTCTTTAAAAATGCTGCTACATTATTACCTGTCATTTTTATTTATAACTTTATTCGTTTCAATGACATTGAATCCAAAATTATCCCTTTTTGTGACTTTAGACTGGTTTTTCTCTCAATTTGCTCGTACATTAATTTTAAAAATATCTTACACCTATCAAAAATACGTTTTTTAGATTATATTTAAAATTAAATCCAAATATTGTAAATTAAATCAAGTTACTGGTGTAAAATATCTAATATACATATAAGGATTACGGATTTACATTACACGACGTACACTATAGGTAGAAAACCAGAATCTCTACAGTTGATAAAAGAAAATATAAAGTCACATAAAAGAGTACATAAAAAAAGTTTTAAAATTTACAAAAGTAGAAATTACTAAATATTTTACCTACAAACGAATTCATTTTTAACATTTTTAACAGAGATTCCGAACATTTTTTAACTTTGTTTAGATTTTTATATATTAATTGAAGCTATAAGCGCAAAGTAACCCAACCCAAATGTTTCTAATTTGGGTTTGAAGTTTTATTTCATATCAATGAAATATATTTACCTCTAAAGGACCCAATGCGTTTCCATTAATAATTACCGTGTACTTCCAATAAGAAATGTTTAAACATTAAGCGCATTTCTGTTAGAGTTTGGTCAATCGTGTCCCATTTCTCGGTTCGTGCGACGTCGGGCTTCTTCGTGCTCATGTAGCACTGGGCTCGTACTGCACTTAGTGGCAAACCTATGCCCGGTCATTGAAGAAAGAACGATCTTTATATTCAACTTAACGCTGAAAAATGCTTATGTTGCTTATGAATTGAATAAAACTTAAACTTCCTAAGAAAATATTTCAAGTCACAAAGGACGTGAATTTTACCCGTGAAGTACGATCGTGCTGTACACTCATTTGGTAATGGCATACATTATTACTACTACATTTCACTGTAGTAAAATAGTCTGAAAAGTTCTTTCTTATTCTTTTTTAAGAGAGTGGACCACGCGATTACCAATAGCAATGAGAGGGAGACGCACCAATCGACAAATTCACGAGTGAAAGGAATGCCATCTTCACTTACGTTGAACAAGTCACGACAACGCAATTGTGAAGGTATTCTATTCAGAATTACTTAAATGTGGAAGTTAAGTGTGATAATCGTGAATAAGTCATGTACAGGTGAAATAATAGAATTATTGTGTCACTGGCAGGAACAAATTACTAATACACTTTATCAATGTAATACTAGTCTTGACTACTATACAGAAATGAATGTTAGAAAGAAATGCAAATTCCTTGGTTCGTTTTTCTATTAAAAATTAACTTAGAAAAATAATCGGTACAATTATATAGTAAGCTCATGTGCTAACTGAAGAATAGCTTGCATAAAAAAAAGGGAACAAAAAAAAGCGTGCGATGGCCGGGAATCGAACCCGGATCAACTGCTTGGAAGGCAACTATGCTGACCATTACACCACCATCGCTCGATGATGAAGTCGTTACCTGAAGATGAATCAGTGACAAACGGAGAAGCACCGACGCTACCGCAAGGCGCTTAGTGAAAGCGCCACAGCGGTGCGCTGTGATCTCTACGGCGCCCCCTCTCCGCTCTCCTCCAAGGTCACCCACCGCCGTCGCCGCCTCTGCCCCACCGCCGCCACCTCCAGCTCCTCATTCACCTCGCTTCACTGTACTCATCGGAGAGTAAATTTTCTTTCCTTGATAGGGACAGAATCGGTGACTGGAACAGCTTGTCTTCGTTTTACTTCCGCTGATGAATCACGTTTCGGTGCTCCCGCTAATGTATCACGTTGTATTTGTACTTGGCGAACAAACGAGTCCATTGCTCGTTTGCTTCACTTGTTTCTTTAATTTCGTATTGTTTTTTTCTGTTAATACCTTCGCCAACTATGAATGTGAAGGAGGCAAGTGAAATATTTGTCATCAGACATCCCTGAAGAGACCATTCTGCAAAGTATATCTAGGACTCACCGCAGCAACTGCTTGGTGCTTCGTGCGGCCTACGTTGAATCTCTGTTTGTTTTATCTGGAACAACAGTAATTATTGCATCTAAAATAATTAATTACTTAATACAATTGTGGTTAGTTTTGCGATCCACCTTTTTTACTTTACTTATATTTGCAACTCACTCGTCCGGCTGACTGCATGGTCAAATACGCGATTCATGGAAATGAATAACAAACGCGGTCGACGATATTGCATTGCACAGTATATTAAGTATGAAATGAAATGAAGGATGTCTGACAGGAAATATTTAGAATAGTTATATTAATACAGCCATTTCATTTTAATCATTGAAACTCAAGTTTTGTAAAATAAAAATTAATCCACTTAAAAAGTCTAATGACCACCTTGGAACTCATTGACTAGATAATTTACAATTCAATAATAATAATATTCACAATAAGAATGATAATCAATACTAATATATAAAGACACTAGGACGCTGCGATACAGGGCGATAAACACTGAATGTACTGGCTCAATATCAAAGAATCTTTTATGGTAGTTTCCTTTGAAGGTTAGGTGTACTATAAGCTATGATTTACAACCATAAATCTTAATATATTTACAAAATATTTACTTTTATGGACTTTTTCCTCGTAGCATTGCATCAGAGATTCAAAAGTGCATCAATGTGCAATTGTTTAGGGTCGCGCCACCGAAGGATGATGACTGAGATCTACGGTTGAGTTCATCAATGCACAGGATTGCGTTTAGGAGAATACTGTTTCTTTACCTTCACTGTAAATTGTCTAATACGAAATGATTCGAAGTTTTTTCTACTTTATAAAAGTAACGTGGATATTGTTTTTAATTGCGTCTAGGTGTGAATGTATTAAGTGTACCAGAGAACGATTGGAAGAAATCATAATCTGATGAATGTGCTTAATATTATTGTACAAGAGTATAAATCCATGCATGTTTAGTGTTATTAAATTAAGGATGATTATTATGTATTTGCGACAGTGCGAGCGAAATCATATTATGAGTTACTTACGGTTGAGACTGTGATGGATCGATGAATTTTTGCAGGGAAGTGGTTTTATATAGGGAAGAGTGAAAGCGTACCTTTGGGTGATGAAGGAATGAGTATTTAAATTGATAAAAGTTCAGAAAGAAGTATATAGTTCAAGTAAAGCAGTAATGGTAAGTGGAAGTTTGGAGGAATTGAATGTGTGTCAACGCTGGTTTTCAACGCTGTTAAAAAAAGAACAAAAAAGGTTATTTTAGACAGAAAAACTTCTGCCAAGCCGGGATCCAATGTGATCTCGGAGTTTTGGAGGTATAATTGGAGAAATATAAGTGTTTAATAGCGCCATTCCGTTAGCCACTATTTATCAAGGACCTGAAAACGCGTACTAGAATTCATAATATATTATAAGGACAAATGCCGCGGCAAGATTAATTTCAAACTTTTCTTTATAAATATGTGTGAAGAAAAAATATAAAAAAGAGAAAGTTTTACAATGTAACAATTGATTGAAAGTATTGGAATAGTAAATAAAATTCCACAAAAATAATACACGTTAATACATGTATTTTATTTTGTTTAGTTTAGATTTGTTTTATTATTTTAAGATATAAAGTGAATGATGATTGAGGTCGGGAACCCCAATAAAAAAAGAATATAAATAATTATTAATGAGACTGTTTTAGTGAGTACGGAATACCGGGTTATTCCAGACGGGAGCAAGGAGAGAGAGGAGGGGTAGAGCGGAGGGGAAATACTTGAATTGAATTGAATATTGAATAGATGGTAGTAAGTTCTACGACAGGGAGGGTATAGATGAAATTCCTTTTCCTGTCAAATAAATTATTATGATTCATACTCCGGCAACGCAGGGAACTTCCGCTAGTAACTATATAAATCGATCTGACATTTAACCATTCACACTTCATTTCACAAACTCATCATTTCGTCCATTCGTGTTATGTATGATGTGTACTTTATATTTTTTAATAGGTTAACTTTTAAACATAACTTAACATTTCTTTATATCCCATTTCTTGATCTTACTTTAAACTTTAAGTTAATATCCTTTTCGACGGCATGACGCCTTTAGCACTGAGACGATGAAGTCCTTTGGTGTTTAACCGTTCATATGGTGTCATTTAATAACATGAGGTTTGAATTACCTCAGTTTGTAATTAACATCGTAGATAATTATAATTCTCTCTAAAATACAGTTTTCTTTTTTTCTTGTATATAATGGATACTCAAAATACTCTGCCTAAATCATTGGCGTATGCAGGGGGAAGAACGTCCCTCCCCAAAGGTAATTTCTGGAAATTTTAGTAACTTTATTCAAAATAATTACCGGCACATCCAAGGGATCTCAGGAACAATTATTTTGCTGGACATAGGTAAATCTCGACAAGCATGACCAATATCGTAGTCGTTATTACTACCAATTTCACTTCCGTTCTCTCTATATTTTGTACGAGGGGAGTCAGAAAGCGTTGCGGACAAACCGAATTGCAAGCAGCGAAGAATTCTTTTGTGCTGCTTTGAAGGTCGAGGGAGGAGTTATTCGTTCCGCAATTTGCTTCGAGTTACCGTTACCTCCTCCACGAAATGCGCCGTTAAATGGTTTTAGACTGCCCCTGGTAAATCGGTTACGTTTAGGGCATGTAAAGCGTGATAAATGTCCAGTTTTAGCACTAGTGATACATGTGGAACTGCGATCGAATGTTTGTAAAACAGTAAATAAAACACAAAATTCCTGTGATCAGCTAAAACTGATCTTAATGTAACATGATACCAAATTAAGGAATTTGTATATTTGTATTTTAATAAAAGGAAAGTCAGTAAGGCTCTTTAAAAATAGTGCCTGACCCACGTGGTAAAGTTGATTTTAATTTGCTCGTAGAATTACACCACTATCGTTATCTTGTCGCAACATTTCCTACTCGCAAAATAAAATGTCACTTTTACCACTCCTATCACAAATAACTATTATTGACCGTGTTCCACCACCAGTTCTCATAAGAAAGGAAACTTGGAGAATGTTTATACAAAATCCACGAAGTTCTTGCAGTTGTAGCTGTAGAGAACTTGAGAGGGAAATTTGGATATTGTAGTAAGTGGAATTTTACAGAAAGATATCTGAAAGAAGATGTATACACAAAGCAGAAATGAGCAATAATTCGTAATGGTTATTATTATTAAAATATTGCATTAATTGTAAAGACAGTTTACTATTAAAATATCATAACGGTTTCATTTATTCTATTATTTCTCGTCATTTCCAAGTACTAAAACAAAATTATGTACCTCTTGAATCATATAATTATAAACATTGTACTACAATGTAATGTACAATTCAATCTGTTATTTAATTAAAAAATTATAGATGCTAAAGGTAATCTATATCTGATTTTTGTTTGAAAATGAATCTGAACTGAAGAGATTGTCGACAATGAAATACCTCCCCAAAATATGGATACTGAACTATGCAAGGCGATAGAGAAAATCATTTACTACATTCCCGAACAAGATTTATCAAATTTTTCGTTTCTAGAACTCGGCAACAAGAGTTTAGCTGTCGAAATATTCACTGACTCACGATTACAATAAATTCTCTTCTTAGGACGTAAGGCCAGGAAGTAAAAATATTTGTCATATGCAACTTCATAATAAAATGACATTTAAACGCAATATATTTGCCTTACTCGTCCATTCTATAGTCCCTAGAAATTTACGTAAGAAATTAAGAAATTCGTTTCGATTAAATTTTCTACTTCTTTTCAAATATTTGAAACAAACTTACTTAATACAAACTTTACAATTATTACTTCTTCTAAATGTTCTCAACTGTATAGACCTTCTCCTTTGTATGTCAACTATTGCAAAATAACATCGAGACGTTATATCGCCTCTAAAACGTCTTACAGAACAGCGATGGTGGTGTAATGGTCAGCATAGTTGCCTTCCAAGCAGTTGATCCGGGTTCGATTCCCGGCCATCGCATGACTTTTAGCAGATAGAGCATCGTCGTCGAATTAGCGCAAGAAAATGTTGACGAAAGAGATGTGAAAATGAACATCTGACATAAAAAACATGCTTCTTGTTCTAACGCTTCTAATCTATGTTTATTTTACTTTAGGGAAGGAATCTCCAATTTTTCATGAGAACTAGTCAATTGTATCGGACCCGAATAACGCGCATACACCGGAAGTGGTGGCTATTGTATTAACTGATGTCACTGTAGTGCCTTTGACCAGGTGATTCTAGGTTCGAGTTCCGAACTCAAGAATTTCGACACTGCTTGTCAGCTAGGTAAAATCCAGTCGTAATCCGGAGAAGTTTAGTGGCTGATTGTTCCGATCGGTAGTGTTCCATGTTATTTCCGATCAACAACAGACAAAAGCTGGAGCAGTACCCTAACAACCAGGCCACGGACATTATGCGATATTTTCTTCCTATTCCTAGTCCTATTCTCACCCCTTGCACACACTTACACTAATATGCACTTCACTACCACATATGCTGGGAGACCGGTTAAGAACTTGTCACGGCTGGGGTGGTGCCTTGCTTGAAGATTACCGCCACCTCTGGAGGCACTAAAAGGCACTAACCTTACGGGCCAAATGACCTCAGTTGTTGACGCGCCGGGAATCACAAACAAACGAACAAATATTAGGAAGGATAATATAACTCATTAAATATCCAACTAGGATTTCGTAAGCTATTGTTACCATAGTAAACTTGATTTATGATTTCTTGTTCATATTTCCGCACCGTGAAAATGAACCTGGGCCGAGAAAGCGAAGTGTATGAAGTTATTTTACTGGATTCGACTTAGAAGATTCCTTACGTCAGTGTCATAAATTTATGCTTAGGTATTAGTTTTCTCAATTGCAAGTTTGAAATGATGCTTGAGGCAATTGATTAGTTTTTTTTATGCTTGAGGCAATTGAATAGTTTAGCAATAATTTATAATTCTTAACACATTTCCTGTAATTCATTCGCAAGATGTAGGATTTCCTCAAAAAGTACCCTGCGATGGCCGGGAATCGAACCCGGATCAACTGCTTGGAAGGCAACTATGCTGACCATTACACCACCATCGCGGTTGTCTCTGGCCAATAGCCCTACAATGCAAAAATTGAAGCGGAGGCAAATGAAGTTGCTTTCTTCCCCTCATTGTAGTTGAACGGGTCGAGAAGGGATTAGTGGAAGCCTTCAGGTAGCAGGTCTCCGCTACCTGAAATCGCACGTGCACGGAAATCCCCTTATTGTGTAAAGGGCGCAAGAAGACGTTCGCTAGAATGTGTTGAGTGCCTTTTCAATTTCGTACCGAGGGAAGTTGCGTGCTGGCTTCGCAATCGGGAGGTCCGGATTCGATTCCTGGGCCGGCCATCTTGACCTGGGTTTTCGTGATTTCCCTCGGTCATAAGGCGAATGTTGGGATGGTTCCAAATGTCAACGATCACCTTTCACCAATAGCCCATTAGTGAAAGTT
>BOPP01000218.1:151407-165316 GCA_017312745.1 Gryllus bimaculatus
ATAATAATAATAATAATAATAATAATAATAATAAAAATAATAATAACAATAATTCACAGCGGGGAGAAAGTTGCTCGCGTCCGTGGACTACCATACGTGTCCCATGGGTAACGCTAAATGACCAACGGTTATTCGCCACTTTCGCGCTTGACCATTGTGGGCGTGAGGATCCCTACAAGCTGAGGGGAAAAGTCTGCGCGTCTATACTGGGCGGTACGTCACCAAATGGCTAACATGCCAAGGGAGGGCGTTGGCTAGCAACAACAACCGTTTCAATTTCGTTCGAATATTCATGGTATCTAGAGTAATATGAGAGTATATTTAAATTTTAGGTAATATTTTATGTCAAGAAAGTTTGATAATATTTCTTAAATTTTAAGGAAATTATTTTGGTTTTGATTTTATGTACCACATGAATAATGATTGCAAGATAAACAAAATGTGTAATTAGACAATTAACGTTTCCATAATTAAGATAAACGTTTTTTTATTATGATAATTAAACTAGAGGTGGAAGCACGGGCGAAGGTGAAAGCGGTGAGAAAGGTGGAAATGGAGTTGAAGTTGGTTACGGAGAAGGAGGCAGAGGCAGAGCTAGAGGTGGGAGTTAGGATAGAGACCGATGTGGAGATGCAGACGGTTTAGAAAGGGAAGGCGGCGGCGGAGGAAGTGCAAAATGTCGAAATAGAAGAAATGGAAGACGGGGGAAAGATGCTGAAGTTCGGAGACGCGAGGACGTGAAGAAGGAAGAGCAGGAAAATCGACTGAGTTTCGATGTAGAGAGGTCGAATTCGGCCATCGTCTAGAAGAGAATTCTAGCGGCCGTCTGCTCTGATCGGTAGTTTTCCGTGGTTACTCCGATCAACGCTAGGCGAATGCTGGAGCAGTACCCTAACAAAAGGGCCACAAATCACGCGCGATCTTTCCTTCCTCGTTCTTGTCATATCGTTCCCACTCACACATTTCCACTTAGACGCACTTCACCACTACACTTATCGGGAGAGCATTCGAGAGCCAAGGCCTCGTCCCGACTGGGTCTCTGATCCGCTAAAGGAGATACCTGGAAGGGAATATACCTCACCCGCTGACGTGTAGATCGGCCCCATACATCCCTATCGTAATGCGGAAAGAATCACCACCCAATCCCGGAATAAAACCTTCACTTCACAAATGCAACTAATGACCATAGCAGCTGTCGTGCTCAGAAACACCAATCAATAAATCAGTCAATCCAAGAGCAACGAACGAACCTAAAGACGAAAGCGAGGATGCGGCCTGGAGCGGAGGCGGTGGCAGAAGCGAGGCGGAAGCGCAGGCGTCGGCGTTGTGAGAAGCCGCGTGGCAGTGAAAGGAGGACGGGCCGCGGCGTGCAGGCCGGGCGGCGGGGCGAGATGGGAGTCGGCGTGGGCGGCCGGGATGAGCCTCACGCGCCGCGCCGCGCCTCGCCGCGCTGCCACCGCATTACGGCGCGCAGCTGATATATGACAGACATACATCAAGACATTAATCAATAGTCCTGCATTAGCGGTGGAAACTCGGCGATTTTAAAAGCTCCGGGGACACCGGCCATTTGTCAAGAGGCGCCGTAGCGGCCGCGCTGGCGACGGCGCCCGACAGAGCTCTGCGCGCCGGGGGAGGATATGTGGGCGCAGGGGCGGTGGCGGCCACGCCGTCCGTTATCACCGCGGACTTCCGAGTCGCTCTGTTATGCAGCACGCACCGCTGAAGTTCACTAAATGTGTGGAAGCCAAATATAAAAAATCTATTAACGAATAAGCAATAAATTAATAAACAGTAAATAACAAGTAAATGTTAAGTAGTAAATAAACACTTTACAAGTAACCTTAAAAAATTAAAACTTTGTTGCGGCTCAATGAAACACGTAGGCCTACTATATCCGTCAGAATCTGAGCGGAAATTTGTAAACATCTGACTGTATACTACTAAAAAATTGAAGAATTTGTTGTCATCTTAGAAGGAAAAATACATTGTGATGTAACCAATCCCCTGAAAATTTATTTCATTATGTCATTAATAGTAATCTTATTTTGGATAGTAATTCAATCTAGAAATGCTAATAAATTAAAAAATACATTTTTGTAAAACTTTATTGCTTAAAATGAACTTCATATTTCATTTTTTACTCAATTACCTTTTATTCTTGTATCAATATGAAAACGAAAAACTGTGTTTCCTACTTCGAAAAAGTCTTAGTTAACTCATAAGAATAAGAATTATATTTCAAAGCCTCAAACAACATGTAAAGGTAAAAAGGAGGTGAAAATAAACGGCAGAAATTATTGTTCTACTTATGATACTGAGATGGTATCTTCGTTCACAGGCAGAGTGCGCCACGAAGTATGAATAAGCGGTGCATCTGCACCCAACCGCATCCAGGGAGCTGCATCTGAAAGATTGGTGGAAGACACTCGTGTCGCTCCCTTGCGGCGAACTGGCGAACTCTCGTCACTGAGCGCTTGCTTTCTTGGCGTTGCCTGCCACCACTGGAGGGCGTCTGTTCGAAACTGCATTCCCTTAGGCGTAGATTATTTCAGAAAGCTGAGAGTTCGTCGACCGATGCGTTCATTTTAAAAGCTTTCTCAAATTTAATTTAATTAAGCTGTCCACTGAATGCCTCAGATCCTTTTATTGTCTTTGAGAAGATGTTTTGAGAACAGATTTTAATAATATTATTATTAAAAAAGTAAATATTTGTGATTACTAATTTTTTATACAGTTCAGATTGTATATAATTGAAATTCAAACTATTCCTTCCATTACATCAAAATATTAAAAACAACATCAAAATTTCTATTATCTTTAAATAATTAAACATTTGTTATACTCCTGAATTAAATTTATCTCATTTAAATCAAGTTAAAAAATATTCTTATGTAAACTGCTGGCATCGTGCCTCACTATTATTGTATTGTAAAATTTATGTTAAAAACCCTGAAAAATTCTTGTAAAAATTGAACAGGAAGAATATAAATTTAAAAAGTTTCACACAAAACATAAAAATGTTGAAGACTTGATTACATTGGTGTTCTCATTGTCATTAAAACTCATTATTTATAGAGTATACATTTTTCTGAATATTAATTATATATAATGTTTAATAACCAAAATGAGACTTTTCTTGCAGCCAGGTCTGACAATAAACACATTATAATCTTGTTTAGTTTTCCTCTAAATAAAAAAAACAGTTGTGAATACGCTTCATTATACCAATGCATTAAAATAGTTCTTCAAAAAAGACTAGGTCATCTGTGTTCTTCACAAACGGGCAGCAAATACAGAAAATATTCAAAATTGTTGGTACGACCTGCCATTCCTCAGAAACTGAATATAGTTTATCACAAAGATGCAGAAAACGAGTTTAATATATTGCTAAAAACAAGTAGCATTAACTCTTGAATGAGTAAAATATTCCTTCAATTATTTTGAAAATTTATTCATCGGCAAAAGTGGCTATGGGCTGAGCTCGTTCATTCCTTGTTCTCTTCTCACCTTTTACTTACACACGCTTACACTCACATGCACCACATTAGCACACTTTTGTAGAGATGAGCATAGAGTGTCCCGGCTGGGGCGGCCTCACTGATGGGAAATACCTGGTTGGGGAAAAAATACATTAGCCGACATGTAGGACGGTGTCGGTTCTCACCATCTGGTAGGGGAACATCACCACCACCACCACATCTCGAAGAAGAAACATACACTACACCTACGGGACTAATGACTTTAGCAGTTATCGTGCCCGGAATCCCTAATTAATCGATGAATCAGCCAACTGTATTATTGTGGGGTCCGTCGTTGACCCTCCAGTTGGTGTTTTCCGGGTACCGAAATGGCACTGGTGCGCGACTCGTTACACGGTTTTGGAACGCAATACTTTCCAATCGACTTTTAAAATATTTCCACTCCGGACCCGCCGATGGCCGCGCTTTCGCCTCTTCGCCGGTGTGCACTGACAGCGTTCTGTCGTCGCTCCCCCCTCCCTCCGGCGTGTTGTTGGCTGCCTCTGTCGCTGTCCCGTGCGATATTACGACAACAAAGCGTCTGCGGCCCACTGCCGCTCCCCGCGGGCTCAACGCGACGGCTGTTGCGGCGCGGCCCTGACAGCGGGGGAGGAATTTGTCTGTCAGGTGGCACACGTGTGCTCAAGTCTTGACGTTTGTCGATACAGTGTGGTGTGTTACAAGGGTTCCTAGCTCCATCCAGCGGTCTGCTATCCCCAATGGAGTGTGGGATGGACAATGATGTGTGGTTGCCCTTGATAACTATACAGAATTAATGAGTAGAGATATAATATTGTGTTACGCAGAACTCAGGAAGTGAAAACCACAATCAGAATTAATTAAATTGTAAAGTATTTCTCTGATGAACCAAGTGCTTCCACGAACTCGGGGCAAACTAAAATATATCATTACTGTCTATTTAAATAAAACCAATTTTGGTATATGTTATATCCATTCGGTTAATGATTTGCTTCATAATCGAGTGTAAAATTCGTTGATTTAGACTGAATGGTTCTCTCATAAGATGGTTAGTTAATGTTTACAAGAAGTGTTTTTCTTTGTTCAACTACCCAACAATCATTTCATTTAATTTTTTTTTGTAAAATGACGCGACGGTTTCAAGTTTCAGTAATATTAGTCCCGATAATATTAGTGTCTCATTCGAAAATGTAATGAAATTTAATAATAATATTTTTACATCTGCACCACTTTATTTATTTAATTGACCTCAATTCTTCTAGTCATTACACTAGTATTTAAGGTATTTCTAAAGAAACTTTTTATTTCATTACAAGACAAAAAATATTTTGAGTATATATTTAAGTTAACATAGATAATAAAAAATTGACGCCTAGCTTCGTGTCGAATTTCAGTTCACAAATACTTTACCGAAAAGTGATGTATCTCATAATTATTGCCCTATTAGCTTAAAACACTTATCGACTGAAAGATACCCTTTGATGTATTGTGTTATATTTCTCCAAAATCTCTTTCTCGTTTTCTCTCATTTCCTATAAATATGTATTGAAACTAGTATAGAAAGATGGCGAAATGGGGATTGTGAAGCTCAAGAAAATGTAGGTCCGACGGGGCACAAATGAAGCTTTAGCTTTCATTTCAACACAAATCGTCACAGTTTCTGTAGCTATGTGACGACCGAAAAGCTCAGGCAGGTCAAACAAGTAGGTACGGTGATGGAAATAACGTCACGCTCAGCAAGTCTCCCTTTTTGCCCAAGACGTGGAGAATAAATCGAACAGGGAGCAGGCACAGAAACACTGCTGGATGGCAAAAGTCGGATTATTCTGACCCTAATTGTTAAATATATACATTCCGTTTTTGGGTGATTCGTCAATCGAATCGAATCGTCGAACCTCCTGAACACGGGAGTGCTTGCCCAAGGCTCACCATA
Organism: Gryllus bimaculatus; assembly: GCA_017312745.1. Taxonomy (NCBI): domain Eukaryota; kingdom Metazoa; phylum Arthropoda; class Insecta; order Orthoptera; family Gryllidae; genus Gryllus; species Gryllus bimaculatus. The sequence goes on from BOPP01000218.1 coordinate 156,841, forward strand.
CCCTGCTCTCCTCCGCCCCTTTCCGATAACTTGCCAACATCGTAACGTTTCCTGCACACCCTTTTGCAGTGCAGTGCACATTTATTCCGTATCAATTTAAGGTACTATTTGAGAAGAGATACAGTTCGTAGGAGATGGGCAAAACAAAATATATTCATGAATATTTGTGACAAAATAATAACTTCCGGCTAGAAACTTGGAATCGCAAACGATGCCAATTCAAAATGCTCATTTCACATAGTTTGTCATGTCATCATTTTAATATCTCTTTCCCTTCCTGTGATCAATGACTAGAGGTATTCACCTCTTTCGATAACGGTTCCACCTTTTTTCTTTACATTTCTTGTAGGGACAGAGTAAAATTCACTTACACAGATGGTATATGTCACTGCTAATACTGGATTTTCCAAAACTTGCAATAGTTCGAATTATTTTAGGCGTCTTTCTTCAACTACAATTGATAGATGTAAATCCTTTAAATGGAATTTGATTCCCATAATTAATTCTTTCATTTACGTATATTTTCTTCTAAATTTTAGTTCTTTTCGCGCAATATCGAGTAAAATATGTGCATTATTAAAAATATAAAAAACAAGCATTTTACAAATACGGTCCCAAACATTTTCCTTCAATGTTTCTTAAAAATATTGCCAGTTGCACTATTTAAGATTACATAGATTTAACTTTTCTGTATTCTTTTGTTTTTCAAAAATTACATAATGTTTTTTGTTTTTTTTAAATATCTCTCATGCTCTTCACATTTCCAGCGATTTGTATACATATACATTATTGATTTTGTAAGTGCAAGTGCTTTAAATGTTTTTAATGAACTTTTCCGAAAACTCAAAAATGATCTGTAAAAAAACGAGCATAAACTTTTGCATTTATAGTAACACTTAAACGATATTTTCTTAAAAATGACTCCAAATTTTTCAACGAATATTTCCTTATTGGAGGAGATTCTACTACTCTCTAATATTCTTGAATTTATATTTTGGTTTCGGTTCTACCATTATAAAACCGAAAAATTGAGAAACTTTCGAAAAAATGTAGTTTCGGCAGCGACAGATGGCATCTAGGACGAGTATGAGGGCAAGATAGCAAAGCTAGCCCAGAACAAAGTTATTGTAAAACCAACTAGTGCAAGAACGTCTGTGCAATTCTGTAACAACACAATTTTTTTCTATGTTGCAGGACTGGCCATAGATGCCCGCAAAGGTGATCGCACCGCAGTCGGAAAGAAGGGTCCGACCTCTTTCGTGTAAACCTGCATTACACCTTTCGTACGTTCACAAGGCTCTACAAATAAATTAGCTCGATTACTCATTCAATGAGATGGGATAAGTTCTTGTGAATGCAATATGAACCTTATTGTAAAATACAGCTATCATGAATTAGACAATATTAGAAATTATATTTATAACTTTATGTATATAACGAGTTTTATTCGTACCAAAATACGTATGTATAATCTAAAGATGAGATACAAAAACAAAATACTTGTACAAAAGGTTAATCATAATGATGAAAACGCAACAACTCTTAAAAAACTAGTAGGGTTGCAACAGCACTGACGTTTTGCACTTAGTAACGGTTGCGTAATATTATAATATCGCAATTTCGGTTCATAACTCTCAGATCTCAGTCGTTACTTGTAAAACTAATTTCCAAACGTATAATAACAGAGGCGTAATCTAATTCATTTAAAGCTGATACATAAACACAAATTCGTCAGTTCAAACTGCGTTTCATACAGCGATAACGCCTCCCAACAATAAAAAGAAAAGAAAAACTCAGAATTTCAAACTGGCAGGGCGCGGCATAACGGTCCATTGTCGTAATGCAACCTGAAATGTCACGAGAGACTAGTAAATGAAGCATGGGAAATACGAATTTGCAGTTTAAAAAATTAACAAAATTAAAATAAAGTACTCATATATTTTTAAACTATAGATTACCTTTTTAATGAATTTATGTTTTAGAATATATTTCATTTATCAAAAACTCTCTATCATCTAGTTAATTTTACAATGTTAAATTTTTGCAAGTTTTGAAGAAAAACCAAATGATAGTTCACCGAAAATGTGATTTTTTTATTAACATTGTTTACTTGAATGTCTACTTCGTTCTCTTTAGATATTCCTCTCTCTCTCTCTCCTCCGCAGTTACGCCACGAAATCTTCCCACTCGTGGATGTCATCAATGTCACCACACCACAACCCAATCCCCGAACTAGGGCCCTGGCCACAGCGGCGCCACACGTCGCCACCGCGAAGCGCTTTCGAACGCCGCGGCGAAGAGTCCTGTCGCTTATCGGAAGCGCGCCGCTGTGGCGACGTGAGAAGGCGCCAGATTTTGCGCCACAATGACGCTTAGGGCCCCTTCCCAGGCGCGGGCCGCAGCGCACGTCGCAGCAGCGCGCGCGTAGCAGAGCATTGGTTTGAATGGAGCCTTCCACGTGCAGGGTGGCGGCTGCTGCGGCAGCCGACGCCGACTCCAGCTACGCGAACGAGGAGGGGCCACGCGCCACCTCTAGCAGAACAAGCGTTCCACTGCGCCACGGCCGCAGCGTTCTACCTGCTCCGCCCTTTGTTCGTCGTCGCCGGAGGGTCGGCGAAACGTACCCCTCAGCTGACCCAGCCCTTCCACGGCGGCGGCTGGTGCGGCCGTGGCTCCTGCGGTGGCTGCGTCGGAAGGCTCTGCTCCTTGAAGAAAGCGCGCCGCGCCGCGCTGGGAAGTCGCCCTTATAAGCGAACCGGCTACTGTGGCATGACGCCGAAAACACCAATAACAACCAATAACAAACATAAGCGTTAACCGGTCCTGGGCGGTTAGCGAAGCTTCATAACGTAAACGCCCGCTTACGATTGGTCGACGGCTATAATACTTTGTGTTCTCTCTCTCTCTCTCTTCTCTCTCTAGTATATATATATATATATTATATATATATATTATATATATATATATATATACTGTTTTGTTTGTTTTGTTATATTATCATAACTGTTTTGAAAAGTCGGCTGCGGTTCTACGATATATTATGTATGCCATAGAAGGAAGGTGGTGTACTAGGATGGAAGCCAATGAGAGGAATATTACAATTTATGTGGTTCACCGGGAATCCCTTTAAAATAAGAAGCAATTCAACGTTGAGTATTTATAATCATTATATCTCCAGGTCGATTTGGTCCAATCGACCAGGTCACAAATTTAGAATAGAATTGCATTTTTTTGTATGGTGCGTATCAAATTTCCAAGTACACATGCTTCAATTAGGCGTAGTTTTTCCGTAGCTGGAATCCAGAGAGTAACACGAAACATATGATTACGATGTAAATAATCAAAGAACTTAATCGAAACCACAGTATACAAAATGGAAAAATCGACACCCTAAATCGGAAAGGCGCCAAATCTTATGTGTAACTTAATACTGTGCTACCCTGTCAGAGCCTATAAGCTGTAACCATAAGCGGTGAGCAAAAGCTCTTGCTTTGAACTCACACAAGATTCGACGTTAGGTTTAATTATAACGTTAACCTTAGCCGTTTCGGTAAGTGCAAAATCTCTCTAATATCGTCGCTACTTCCCCTGATTTCTGTTTGCTCAATAACAATAGTTAAAACGATATTTGCCGTTGTACGAATCCCTTCAGTACGAAAATATTGTATCCGTTATTTTCCATATTACATTCTTTATCTAGGAGGTAAAAAATCGAGAAAAAAAACTGTGATCTAATCTTACGAAGAATTAAGGTAGAAATAAATTTAAAAGATTCCATGTTGTATATTATATTTCTGCCAAACTTCAGTTCATCACTAATTCAGTATTATAAGTATATAATGCAGTAATGTTAATTTACTAGTATAAACTCAATTTTTTTGGATATCAAATTCCTGACACTCGATAAACTGTGAAAAATTCTCTTAAAAAAAATTGCAAGAAGTAAATTTTATACACCTGAACATATTTATTTCAAATTTTAAGCGTCTTTAATTAACAGTAATTGCAGAAAATCATTTAAGACAGTCATTATGTATAATATTGTACATGGATCACAATATTATGTCTTTGAATTTTAAAACTTAAATATTTTAGTACATGAAATGGTTCAATTCATCCGTTCCTTTCTGTCACAAACGTACTTAATGAAGAAATAATTTATGAAGTTTTTTTACTTGTAGTTGTGTACTGGTGCTTTTATTTTGTTAAATTGGATGGCCGAACAATTTATAATGCGGAAGGGTTACGGTTCCACTTAAACGCGGATTATCGTTATACTATAATTTGTTATTTTGTTTAGTCACACTCTAATTCATTATTAGTTCCCCGCGGTCTCCCTTCATTCCTTTCGGTCTGTCCCTACCTTCTCCCGCTGTTTCGTTACGAAACCTCTTTCACGTGGGACCTGTTTCAACACAGCCCTCTCTTTCTCCCTCCACCGAACCGCCTTCTACTAAAGAGCGCCTGCAACTTCGCAATCATTGTATTCCGCTCAATAAGGATAAACTTTTGCATTGTGCGTATTTCCAACAGCGCAGCGGTGCGTACAACTTTCCTGGTTGCAGGGAGCAGGCAGAGGCCGCTGCGGGGCTGGCGATTGTTTCGGTCGTATGAAGCGTTCTAGAAAATTCTCCGCGCGCGGCGCCCGCGGGAGGCGCAGCACAGAGTGAAGCGACGGTGCGCGGCAGACGCCGCCCTGCAAGACGAGGTGAAAGTAACGGGGGCCGGGTACCGGCGGCGCACCGCAAGAGGTGGCTCAGAACACCAATAGTCGTACGGCTTGAGTACCGAGTTATACGATTTTCGACACTAGCTTCCTAACAAGTAGTAGAGTTCAGTCTCTGCCTGGAGAAGAATTCTAGCGGTTTGCTGCTTTGTTTGGTAGTTTTCCATGCTTTCTACGTTCAACACCAGCGAATGACGGAGCAGCACTCTAACAAACGGGCAATAAGCGCGATACCTCTTCTTTGTCCTAACCTCACCCGTTACTTTAAACACTCTTTTATACACTACACTACCACACATGCCGGGAGACGCGGTCGGAAACTTGGCTTGTCCCGGCTGAGGTGTGCCCCGATGGAGAGATACTTGTTTAGAATCACCCCGCACAGCACATAGGTGAGCGCGGATCTCGGCACCCAGCAGGAAGATCACTTTATCTCCGGGGAAAAGACATGTCTTTTACTTACGGGACTATGACCTTTGCAGCAGACGACCTGGAATCATCGATCAATCAATCGCGGGTTGTGGCCTATCACCGCTCACAATGTTGTAAGTCTGCCGCCGCCGCAACCTATCTTTTTCCCTGCTATAAAGTAGGACCGCGGTGTCAGATTACAACTCGTGTGAGCCAGGCGTGGGACTGCGCTTGCTCATGTATGGCCGCATAACAAACCAATATCAAGTGAGTACCAACGACGGACTCCAGCGTAGTTACTTTTCAATCTTTCTTAATGCAAGGAGTTACTGTTTCATCGTTTAGACTGTTCATTATTAGAAACTTTCTGAACCCTTTATTGTAGTATTGGTATTGTACTTCCGTCGGTTTACCAAAAATATAACCGTCACCCTGTGTAATCACTTTGTGGAACCTCTAGCATTCTCTTATATTCAGACCTGCTCGTAAACTCGTTGCATTTTATTTTAGCAATGGTACAGAGATAACATTCTGCAATCGCGAAACATAGAAATATTGATATAGAACAAGTTGCTGATCTGAAGTCCCGCAAAAAGGATACGCATGTAGTTTAAATATTCAAAATTATTCAAATCTATACGACCATGTCATACTTCAGAAACTGAAAATAATTTAACAATAACTTTCAGAAAATGAGTTGTTATATTATTGCTAAATACGGAATATTATTAGCTCTTGATAGAGTTGACAGTATAAATAGGAGTATGTAGACTGTTGACAATAGGATAGCCAGACGATGAGAGATAAGTAATTCTAGCACAAATTTCAATTTGTGATTCAGAAGCAAGAGAAGTTGTTCAATTCAAGGAACAAGAGAAGTTGTAAAAATGCAGATATACGCGTAACAAGCTAAATCGCTAGTTAATTTTGTACTTGCATTCTTTACCTGCGGCTAAGCTCGTAAACGTCAGAGTTTGTTGATGATTAAAATAATGATTTCTTTTTTCCGTTCTCACTGTACATTCCGAATTACAACAAAGCACAAAAACAAGTTAGAACATTCATACGTGTTATTTGTAAAATAACATTTGCTTCCCTCTTTGCAATGAGTCAGTCGAAATATATGCATTATTTGCGACATACCACAAGTATATAATCAGACCGGAACTCAAGAAATGTTTTATTAAATTTTTGAATCAGGAATGTAACATGTAGCCGGTAATCAAAATCCAGATCAACTGTTGAAGCCAATCATGCTCTTTACATTATCACCATACACCATAATGAAAAACAGTTAAAAAAAATTAATATATACAAAAAAAAACATGATGGCCGGGAAATCGAACCGCGGGTCAACTGCTTGAGAGGCAACTACGCTGACCATTACACCACCATCGCCAGTGGAAACTGAAGCTTTAAAAGCAAATCGAGAGCTTAAGCCAAAGATAAAACAAACCGCGCCGCGCCGGCTGGTGAAAGTGTCTTCGCGAACAATGGCAGAGATTGAGCAGTTACGTTCTTTCCATCTTCACGGAGCGCAGTATTGTTGCTGGAGGTAAATTATTTCGTTTTTCTTTCTTTTCATTACCAGTTTCCTGTTAATTTATAGCACTTAAAAACTGCTTCACAAGGGCATTAACACTATCGAGAATGATTTTTTATATATAATATTAGACGAAATGTAATTATTCGTACTGGAATTGTGTATAAATATGAGTAGAAACGTAAAATCTGAGAGTGTGCCATCACGTCGCTGGGGTTCCCGCTTTAGGTATCTCTTGCCATCCCCGCTCCCCCCGCCCCCCCGGACGGCCTCACGCAGCGCGCTCCGCCCTACCGGATAATCTCTAATTCCTGTTTACCGAATGTATGGGAGTGTATGCATGTAATTGCGCTTGTGTGTGACATCCCACTCGCGGCGTGCGTTTGTATAAGGAGGAGGGAGAACAAGGATTGTACGCGGTCCCGTGGCCGTTTTAGAATATTGTTACGGTATGATCTGATATTGATCGAAAAAGTAAGCAAACTATAAGAGCTGGCCGTTACAATTTTTTCTCCGTACAGGACTGACTACGACCTAGCTATCGAGCTAGGTCAAAAATCCCTAACTGTTGATTCAAAGGGTATCCTGGTCGATGATCATCAATGATGCAAATTATTTACAACTTTACTTCAAAAACTAATTATTTTTTATATGACCCTTATTTTTGAAACATTCTTACTTTACTGTTGTGGTTTGAAATTTTTTGATTCACCCAATTATTGTGTTTTCATTTACAAATATCTCGTGTGTGAAAATAAACTGTGAACCTATTTTACAATCCCGACGTTTCTGCTCACTTGCACGCTCACACGGGAGAAGTTATGACAACTGAGGGTGCGCAGTAGAAGGAGGTCGTCAGCGCCGAAGGAGGAGAAAGCGGCAAGGTAGGGGAAGCTGCGAGACGAAAAAAGAACTGCGGGTGCAGATACAAGCGGGAAGGCGAGCGAGTGCGCTAACGGCAGCGCGAGGGGGAGAACTTTTGATGTTATGCCTCCTCAGAAGCGGCGGCGAATATAAAGACTGACACAAAAAGGTACAGGCGTGGAGGGGGTAGGGGTAGGGTGACTCGCCATGCAGTCTCCTCGCCGGGGAGTTGAAGGCGCGGTGGATTCTTGTGAATTACGATCTCTTTTGCAAGTGCCGACCGCCGAGTTTAATGTGGGCACAAAAGAACTCTTCACCTCACGTATCGTCTTCGTCTTTCTTCGTCTCGATGACGTCGTCCTCTTCTTCGACTTCTTTCTTCTTTCTCTTCTTCCTCTTATTATTCGGAGATTTTTTTCTTCTTTCTTTTCGACTTATTGTATTTATTTTCATTTACTCAATGTATCTTCTTCCTCTTCGCATCTTCTCCTCCTTTGTGTCGCTTTTCTCCATCAATTTTGTTCTTCTTGTTTCTTCTTCGACGTTTCTCGTTTTTCTTCTTGAATTCTTCTCTTTTTTCTTATTGACGATCATAATTATATTTATTTATATATCTAATAGATTTAGTTTCCATTTTGCGACATTACCCACGATTTGATTTACAATTTCATATTCTTTTCGATAACGTACTTTTTCATAATAATATGTATTTATGCAATGCCATTTGCTTACCCTACTCTCAGTTCATAAAGTTAATGCATTATTTCAAGGTGTATTATTCCATACAAAATGTGCGTACATAAATGAATTCATTGTCACGTATATCACTGTTTATGTAATCAAGGAATAAACGGGTGCTTACGATTACCTACTTTAAAAAAAACGCATTCTTCGTGGAAGACTCAAGTTTCTCAAGAATTGACAAACTAGCA
>BOPP01000218.1:165341-175506 GCA_017312745.1 Gryllus bimaculatus
ATTCGTACCAAAGTACGTATGTATAATCTAAAGATGAGAAACAAAAACAAAATACTTTGTACAATAGGTTAATCATAATTATGAAAACACAACAAGTCTTAAAAAACTAGTAGGGTTGCAACAGCACTGACGTTTTGCACTTAGTAACTGTTGCGTAATATTATAATACCGCAATTTCGGTTCATATCTTTCAGATCTCAGTCGTTACTTGTAAAACTAATTTCCAAACGTACAATAACAGAGGCGAAATCTAATTCATTTAAAGCTAATACATAAACACAAATTCGTCAGTTCAAACTGCGTTTCATACAGCGATAACGCCTCCCAACAATAACAAGAAAAGAAAAACTCAGAATTTCAAACTGGCAGGGCGCGGCATAACGGTCCGTTGTCGTAATGCAATCTGAAATATCATGAGAGGCTAGTAAATAAAGCATGGGAAATACGAATTTGCAGTTTAAAAAATCAACAAAATTAAAATAAAGTACTCATATATTTTTAAACTTTAGATTACCTTTTTTAATGAATTTTTGTTTTAGAATTTATTTCATTTATCAAAAACTCTCTATCACCTAGTTAATTTTACAATGTTAAATTTTTGCAAGTTTTGAAAAAAACAACAACAGATGGTTCACTCTGTACAAGGAGGGAAGCCAACGAGGAGGAATATTAAAATTTTTGTGGCTTCGCAAACGGGGAATCCCTTAAAATAAGAAGCAATTGAACGTTGAAAATTTTATAATCATTATAAATCCAGGTCGATTTGGTTTCAAAATTTAGAATAGAATTACATTCTTTTTGTATGGTGCGTATCAATATTTCCAAGTACACATGCTTCAATTAGGCCTAGTTCGTCCGCAGCAGGGAATCCAGAGAGTAACACGGAAACAAATGATTACGATGTAAATAATGAAAGAACTTAATCGAAGCCACAGTTTACAAAATGGAAAAATCAACACCCTAAATCGGAAAGGCGCCAATCTTATGTGTAACTTAATACTGTTGCTACCAGATTTCAGCAGCCTATAAGCGTTTTATTTGTTATTTTCTATATTACATTCTTTATTCTAGGAGGTAACAAAGTCGGAAAAAAACTGGGGTATAATCTTACGAAGAATTATGGTAAAAATAAAATTTAAAAGATTCCATGTGGTATATTATATCTACTGCAAACTTCTGTTCATCACTAATTCAGTATTATAAGTATATATACAGAAATGTTAATTACTACGTACAAACTCAATTTTTTGGATATCAAATATCCTGACACTCGATAAACTGTGAAAAAATTCCTCTTAAAAAAATTGCAAGAAGTAAATTTTATACACCTGAACATATTTATTTCAAATTGTTTATGCGTCTTTAATTTAACAGTTAATTGCAGAAAATCATGTAAGACAGTCATTATGTATAATATTGTACATGAATAACAATATTATGTCTTTTGAATTTTAAAACTTAAATATTTTAGTACATGAATGGTTTCATTGATCCGCTTCCTTTCTGTAACAAACGCCCTTAATGAAGAAATAATTTATGAAGATTCTTTTTATACTTGTAGTTGCGTACTGGTGCTTTTATTGGATCATTTTAAAAGTCGGAACAATTTGATAATGCGGAAGGGTTACGGTTCCACTTAACGCAGATTATCGTTATACTATAATTTGTTATTTGTTCAGTCATACTCTAATTCATTATTAGTTCCCCCGGGTCTCCCTTTCATTCCCTTTCGGTCTGTCCCTACCTCCTCCGCTGTTTCGTTACGAAACCTCTTTCACGTGGGACCTGTTTCACCTACCAGCCCAGCTCTCTCTTTCCTCCCTCCACCGAACCCGGCCTTCTACTAACGAGCGCCTGCAACTTCGCAATCATTGTATTCCGCTCAATAAGGATAAACTTTTGCATTGTGCGTATTTCCAACCAGCGCAGCGGTGCGCTACAACTTTCCTGGTTGGCAGGGAGCAGGCAGAGGCCGCTGCGGGGCTGGCGATGTTTTCGGTCGGTAATGAAGCGTTCTAGAAAATTCTCCGCGCGCCGGCGCCCGCGGCGAGGCGCAGCACAAGTGGAAGCGACGGTGCGCGGCAGACGCCGCCCTGCCAAGACGGAGGTGAAAGTAAAGGGGGCCGGGCACCGGCGGGCGCACCGCGAGAGGTGGCTCAGGGCACCAACTGATGTCACTGCAGCGCCTCTACCGTAGTCCTCGGGGTTGAGTACCGACGGTAATACGATTTTCGACACTAGCTTCGTAGCAAGTAGGTCTAGTTCAGTCACTGCCTGGAGAAGAATTCTAGCGGTTTGCTGCTTTGTTTGGTAGTTTTCCATGCTTTCTACGTTCAACACCAAGCGAATGACGGAGCAGCACTCTAACAAACGGGCAATAGCGCGATACCTCTTTCTTGTCCTAACCTCACCCGTTACTTTCAAACACTCTTTTATACACTACACTACCACACATGCCGGGAGACCGGTCGGAAACTTAAGGCTTGTCCCGGCTGAGGTTGTGCCCCGATGGGAGAGATACTTGTTTAGGAATCACCCCGCCAGCAGATAGGTCAGAGCCGGATCTCGACACCCAGCAGGGAAGATCACTTTATGTCCGGGGAAAAGACATGTCCTTTACTTACGGGACTAATGATCTTTGCAGCAGACGACCTGGAATCATCGATCAATCAATCGCGGGTTGTGAGCCTATCACCGCTCACAATGTTGTAAATTTGTCGCCACCGCAACCTACCTTTTTCCCTGCTATAAAGTAGGTACCGCCGGTGTCAAATTTACAACTGGTGTGGGCCAGGCTCGGGAACTGCGCTTGCTCATGTATGGGCCGCATAACAAACCAATATCAATGGAGTACCAACGACGGACTCCAGCGTAGTTACTTTCTCAATCTTTCTTAATGCAAGGAGTTACTGTTTCATCGTTTAGGACTTTCATTATTAGAAACTTTCTGAACCCTTTATTGTAGTATTGGTATTGTACTTCCGGTCGTTTACCAAAAAATATAAACCGTCACCCTGTGTAATCACTTTGTGGAAACTCTAGCATTCTCTTATATTCAGACCTGCTCGTAAACTCGTTGCATTTTATTTTAGCAATGGTACAAGTAGATAACATTCTGCAATCGCCGAAACATAGAAATATTGATATAGAACAAGTTGCTGAATCTGAAGGTCCCGCAAAAAGGATACGCATGTAGTTTAAATATTCAAAATTATTCAAAATCTATACGACCATGTCATACTTCAGAAACTGAAAATAATTTAACACAAACTTTCAGAAAATGGTTGTTATATATTGCTAAATACGGATATTATTAGCTCTTGATAGAGTTGACAGTATAAATAGGAGTATGTAGACTGTTGACATAGGATAGCTCAGACGATGAGAGGATAAGTAATTCTAGCACAAATTTCAATTGTGGATTCAGGAGCAAGAGAAGTTGTTCAATTCAAGGAACAAGAGAAGTTGTAAAAATGGCAGATATACGCGTAACAAGCGTAAATCCGCTAGTTAATTTTGTACTTGCATTCCTTTACCTGCCGGCTAAGCTCGTAAACGTCAGAGTTTGTTGTGATTAAAATAATGATTTTTTTTCCGTTGCTCACTGTACATTCCGAATTACAACCAAAAGCACAAAAACAAGTTCAGAACATTCATCGTGTTATTTGTAAAATAACATTTGCTTCCTCTTTGCCAATGAGTCAGTCGAAATATATGCATTATTTGCGAACATACCACAAGTATATAATCAGACCGGAACTCAAGAAATGTTTTATTTAAATTTTTGAATCAGGATGTAACATGTAGCCGGTAATCAAATCCAGATCAACTGTTGAAGCCAATCATGCTCCTTTACATTATCACCATACACCATAATGAAAAACAGTTAATGGAAAAAAAATTAATATATACAAAAAAAACATGCGATGGCCGGGAATCGAACCCGGATCAACTGCTTGGAAGGCAACTATGCTGACCATTACACCACCATCGCCAAGTGGAAACTGAAGTTTAAAAGCAAATCGAGAGCTTAACGCAAAGATAAAACCAGAACCGCGCCGCGCCGGCTGTGTGAAAGTGTCTTCGCGAACAATGGCAGGAGATTAAGAGCAGTTACGTTCTTTCCATCTTCACGGAGCCGCAGTATCGTTGCTGGAAGGTCAATTATTTCGTTTTTCTTTCTTTTCATTACCAGTTTCCTGTTAATTTTATAGGCACTTAAAAACTGCTTCACAAGGGCATTAACACTATCGAGAATGATTTTTATATATAATATTAGACGAAATGTAATTATTCGTACTGGAATTGTGTATAAATATGAGTAGAACGTAAAATCTGAGAGTGGCCATCACGTCCGCTTGCGGCGTTTCCCGCTTTAGGTATCTCTGCCAGCGGCGCCCCGCGAGCGGCGCTCCGCCCCACCCGGGATAATCTCTAATCTCCCGTCTGGTTTCCCGACATGTATGGGAGTGTATGCATGTAATTGCGCTTGTGTGTGTACATCCACTCGCGCGTGCGTTTGTATAAGGGAGGAGGGAGAAACAAGGATTGTACGCGGTCCGTGGCCCGTTTTTAGAATATTGTTACGGTATTGATCTGATATTGATCGAAAAAGTAAGCAAAACTATTAAGCAGCTGGCCGTTACAATTTTTCTCCGTACAGCGACTGACTACGACCTAGCTATCGAGCTAGGGTCAAAAATCCCTAACTGTTGGGATTCAAAGGCCAGTACCTCCTGGTCAGAGTCATCAATGATGCAAATTATTTTACAACTTTACTCAAAAACTATTATTTTTTTATTACTGACCCCTTATTTTTTGTAAACATTCTTACTTTACTGTTGTGGTTTGAAATTTTTTGAATTCACCCAATTATTGTGTTTTTCATTTACAAATATCTCGTGTGTGAAAATTAAACTGTGAACCTATTTTACATCCCGACGTTTCTGCTCACTTGCACGCTCACACGGGAGAAGTTATGACAACTGAGGGTGCGCAGTAGAAGGAGGTCGTCAGCGCCGAAAGGAGGAGAAAGGCGGCAAGGTAGGGGAAGCTGCGAAGACGAAAAAAGAACTGCGGGTGCAGGATACAAAGCGGGGAAGGGCGAGCGAGTGCGCTAACGGCAGCGCGAGGGGGAGAACTTTTGATGTTATGCGCCTCCTCAGAAGGCGGCGGCGGAAGTAAAAGGACTGACACAAAAAAGGTACAGACGTGGAGGGGGGTAGGGGGTAGGGGTGACTCGCCATGCAGTCTCCTCGCCGGGGACTTGAAGGCGCGGTGGGTTCTTGTGAATTACGATCTCTTTTGCAAGTGCCGACCGCCGAGTTTAATGTGGGCACAGAAAGAACTCTTCACCTCACGTATCGTCTTCGTCTTCTTCTTCGTCGATGACGTCGTCCTCTTCTTCGACTTCTTTATCTTCTTTCTCTTCTTCCTCTTATTATTCGGAGATTTTTTTCTTCTTTCTTTTCGACTTATTGTATTTATTTTCATTTACTCAATGTATCTTCTTCCTCTTCGCATCTTCTCCTCCTTTGTCGTCCTTTTCTCCATCATTTTGTTCTTCTTTGTCTTCTTCTTCGACGTCTTCTCGGTTTTCTTCTTTGAATTCTTCTACTTTTTCTTCTTTATTGACGATCATAATTATATTTAATTTTTATATATCTAATAGATTTAGTTTCCATTTTGCGACATTACCCACGATTTGTTTTACAATTTCATATTCTTTTCGATAACGTACTTTTTCATAATAATTGTGTATTTATGCAATGCACCATTTGCTTACCCTACTCTCAGTTCATAAAGTTAATGCATTATTTCAAGGTGTATTATTCCATACAAAAGTGGGTACATAAATGAATTCATTGTCACGTATATCACTGTTTATGTAATCAAGGAATAAACGGGTGGCTTACGATTACCTACTTTGAAAAAAAACGCATTCTCTGGAAGACTGCAAGTTCTCAAGAATTTGACAAACTAGCCAGGACATTATTTCTTGCCAATCAGCCTTCAAAATGTCCTTGTACTATTGTTGTTTCCTTCATAGGAAGATAATGTTAGATTACTCACCAGCTCTCCCTCAACATCGAAACATTACAAGAAATATTGAGTATATTAAAGCAACAGAAATCGGAAACCCATTAATACTTTTGATGCCATTGTACTTATTTATAAGTCTTTACATTAGCCAAGTACATATTATAAATAGTAATAGTATAATGACATGCGAGCTCGTCAAAGCATGCGGGAAATATTTGAAATATGATCACGATATTTCTATGCTGTCTTAATGTTACTCTAGGTTAGTTACGCTTAACGTTACGTTATGAGCACAGCTATGGAAATATCCTCTCGCGTTCATGGCCTTCAGAGTAATGTCTGTATCTGCAAAATTCCGTGATAATCACTAATGCTATAAGATAACAAAGCAAACTGCTGCCTACCGTAAGCCGCAGCTGTTGAGCAATGAAATGCCTCGCTGCCCCTCCACTACTCCTCAGTCGAGAGGCGGAGGAGCCTTTCACTAACTCACAGTGTTCTCATCCTCCGAAGATTCGCAAGAGCGATGGTGGTGTAATGGTCAGCATAGTTGCCTTCCAAGCAGTTGATCCGGGTTCGATTCCCGGCCATCGCATAATTTTTTCCAGCGACAGTATTTAATGCGTTTTAACATTAACGTCGGAACTTTATAAATTTTAGAGTTGTTTTATAATGTTTGACCATTTCTTAAAATAAAATTACGCCCCATGGGATAAATTATTCAAAATATAATTAAGTTAAGCATTATTGAGCATTGGAATTATTGAGTTAACCTCTGTCAAAATGACTAGCAGTATCTTTGACCTGTGTCTGGCGGTCAATGAGGCTACTAAATGCCAGACGTGCACATCTGTTCCTTGGAATAGGGTGACGGAGTGTGTTATTTCTCGCCTCATATAGCATTGACCCAACTCTCTGCCCTCCAAGTTATTGTTACATATTGTTTTTGTTGCATCTCATCCGTGACTCTAGAATTCGTGTCATTTCCTCTTTGGAAATATACAGGATCATTTTTTTAACAATTATAAATCTGCTTCAAAATAATTTTGTTTAAATATATTTATTTTATGTCACATCAACTACAAAAGTTTATTAGCGACATCTACACAATAACATTATTTTTGTACATGGAGTGTTACGGCACGTTGGGAGGGAACATTCATAACACAATATTAACCAGTTCATACATTTTTTTATATATAACTGTACAAGTGTATGCCCTTCAAAAAATTGAGAATCCGACTGCATTGTTCTTTGTCCTTTAGTACTTTCGCGATGTCGTTATTGACACCATGTCTGGTCCGGTCGGCCACAAACCTGGGGCATCGAAATTATTAATGTGCATGGAAACATTACACACAACAGCCGCTTTCCGGTGATCAGATGGGCATGTGTGAGCTTTGTGTTCGTGGTTCTGCATCTAGTTAACACAACCTGGTCAGAAGGATGTGTCTGGATTATAATCTTCGTATACTTCTTAATTTGCAGCGAGCGTTATTGTTACACTCCTGTCTGTCCAATTCTTGTGGTTTTCTCTTGATGCTGCCGTGATAGTTCTGTGACATTATGGGAAGGTTGCTTCTTTCATCGTGTGATACCTCTTTGGCAGATCTGTCTGCTAGCTCATTCTCGATGATAACCACATGAGCCGGGATCCATCCAAAATCTCTTTACCTTTAATGTTCGAGTTTCTTATCATACTAGCAATGCCTAAAGCTAACAGAATTCCAAAGTTAAAGGCATTTCCAATAGACGACAGAGCCAATTTGGAGTCTGTTAGTATTAGAAATTGGCGTTCAGTGTCTTACAGAATGTAGTGGCATGATTCTTCTTGACCTGGCTCGTGCTGACTTACACCCGAACTGATGTTCTCTTGTTTTAAGTTTCTTGAATACACTAAACCAATGCTTGTAATACGTAACCGCTTCTTTACATTCCTTTGCCTATCAAGGTAGTTTCTTTCTTTCGTTCTTTTTTTTTGGGGGGGGGGGGGTTTTTTTTTGGGGGGGGGGGGGTATAGTCACCTCGGCTGTAGACAGTGTAAGTTATATGAAGTTGCTCAGAATATTGTTTATTTGTACTGAATGATCATTTTTTCGATTTTTGTCGATGTTAATTTCTAAAGGTTCAGAAAGGTTCTGAACTTTGCCTGTGATGATGTCCTGGTATTATTTCCATTTGGCCTTTTCAAATACATATCCACAGATACATGGATGTTCATGGGCACATAGATGTTCTCATATGTCAATATTATGGGGTAATGATCACTGTTGTGAAGGTTCTCCATCACATCCTCCACCACATCCATTTCAGGTATCTTGCCAAAATTAGAGTGAAGATGCTTAGGTCGATGCAAGTTGAGTTACAGCTACCCGTGTTGAAGTAAGTAGATTTTCTGCAGTCGTTCAATACTATGAATCTTCATTATTCACAAATTCACCAACAATTATCCCTCTACAATCTGTCTGATTGATCCCCAAATGATGTTGTGACTATTAAAATTACCGACTGTCAGTATCGGGCCGGATAGTTGTAAGTATAAATTGTATAGGTGGCGAGATTTTAGTTGAAACGCATTTGGAATGTATGCATTTTACAGATGAAAGCTACTAACTCCATTTGTATCACACATACTTCTAGGTGACTTGTAATGGCGCATTCACTGCACTCGATCGCCTTATGCACGTAGATCTCAACATCGCCACCGGCATTTGCACATACTACTCTGTTTTTATAAAAACATTGATAACCTTTTATACCAAATTGGTGCTTATTTTTGAAATTGGTTTCCTGGATGCACAGTGCATCATAGTAGTCGTCTTTTAGAATCTTCTGAAGAAATTCATATCGAGTGTATAAACCGTTTACATTCCAATGTAGAATTCTCATTTTCATGTTTTAAGATCTTCTCTTGTTAATTTCATCGTTGTCGGACGATTCTTTTGAAGAATCTGAGTAGACTGGGTCCTTCCATTTCTTCATAATTCTGGTAAATCTTGATTGTATTTCTCTGTCAGACAGAAGTGGGTATATTTCTTTTAGCATTTCAATTAGCCTCCCTGTCTCTTTGATATTTGAAGGGAGTTACTTCAGCAATAAGCGTGTTCCAAAAAGTATTTTAGTTGCTCGCACGCAAGTACATTGTTGGATCCTTCAATTCTTTCTTTCACTGGGGCTCGATGCTCCACTACGCTTTTCTTACTGCTGCCGCTACTAATGGTGTTTTTCTTGAATACCTTCAATTTCTTTTTCTTAGTTTGTTTTACCGCGCCGTTAATTTTTCCTTAGGGACGGTTGAATTGTATTTTCTGAAGTTCACTTGAATTGTTGCTGGGAGTGCTTGTGATCTGTGATAAGGCCCTTTTAACAGGCTTGCCTTCGACGAGTGGGGGGAATTCAAGGTAGCTAGATACCTTGTCTCTTTGTACATTGTCAGAAGTTACATTGTTTTCAATAATTTCTTCCGATTGATTGGAGTTAATGTCTCCTATATTTTTGCAGTTTTTCGCAATGTGCCCTTCTTCCTTGCAGTGAAAGCATTTAATAATTCCGCTAGACCTGTAAATCCAGTTCCTTTCTCGTTTGTATGTGATCAGTAAGGCTTCGGGTATCTTACTAAATGAGTCTTCCGGTACGAACACGGCAGGTGCCTACGGAAACGTAAGTTATGAGTGAACTGCTCTTTCCCAAAACCAGCTCTGAGAAATGACAATTGAGAACTGCGTATCACTTTTAGTTTGTCTAGTTCGTCTTCAATTACTGGGTTAGGAATCATAGGATAAACATTTGAAATTACAATGTCTTCTTACAAGAGACCGAATATTTAGGGAGGAGCCCTCAATATTAATAGTCTTGTGCTTCTCACTTAATTTGTCTACTAACTGCTTACCGCTCAAAAATAAACGCACCCTGTTATTTGCAATTTTTTATGAATACGTAATGTGACTACGCGGAACAATCGTTGCTAGTGCTTCTACGTACCTTTCGAAAGGTGTGCTGTGGTATTTGCCTTCATTTATAATACCTTGTTCCAACTCCGGGTACAGGGCATTGAGAACCTTTCTATTGTGACGTAGTGAAATAAGAAATAAATTTCAATAACAAAATAAAAATAATATATTCA
>BOPP01000218.1:176895-191974 GCA_017312745.1 Gryllus bimaculatus
CGGGGGTGGGCGGGCGTCCGTGCACGCGAGGGCGCATGCGATGCAGCTTCGTGCAGGCGCGCACGCGTCCGCCGCTGCCTCTCTCTCCCCGGAAAGCAGACTCCGCCCTCTTCGCGGAAGGATGTCTCGGTGGGAAGAAGGTCAGCGTGCGCAGGCGAGCCAGCCGCACGATTACCAACAGGTATTAGGGGTAATCATTGGATTGTGGTTGCGCAGGCGCGTTCATTTTATTTATTTGCTTGTTTTCGTGTATAGGTCAACTCGGACCACGCATGCATCCTGCTTCAGCAGGTGCAAGTACCGGGTGCATTTTTATCCTCCAAGGTTGTTAGTCCTAAGGGTATGGACGATGAGATGATGATGATAGTGAGGGATGAAAGGACAACACACACTTACAGACGTACACAAATACACCCATGCTCGAGGCGGGACTCGAACTCTTGGTCATCTGGTCCGAGGTCGCTATGATCTCAGCCATCTGACCGACTTATTTATTTACTTTTTTTAAATGCTCGATACACGCACCAAGTTATTTTCCGAGACCCAGCTATATTTGTCCCGGCGAGATTAACGTGTCTTTACTCCCTTCGGTTGTATCCAGTGTTCAGACAAGGTTGTTAGCCTTGAATTATGGATCTTGAGGTGATAAGATGATAATGAGAAGTGAATCTCACTCACAAATACGACCATGTCTACGCAAGGTTCGAACCTGCAGCCTCTGCGCAGACAAATTCTGCCGCAACTACCTGCGACACGGAGATATCCTGTTGTTACTTTATTTATTTACTTCTTCATATTATATTGAAGTGATGTTAGCGATATAATGACGATGAGTCGAATGATGGTGAAACTACGGTGAAATGAGGAAAGAGATTGGAGACCCCGGAGAACACCTTGCGAGAGCTCGCTTTGTCTGCCACAAACTCGACAACGATTTTGATGTGTGTGATCGAAGGCCCTAATGGAGAATGGCCCAATGAAGAATGGCATTTGCGCACGTGTTTATTGAATTTTTTTGCGTTAACAAATTAGGTATACATTACTTTCATTAATACATTACATTTTTAAATTTATAAATAAATTGAAATTAAACAGGACATTATACTTTTATAAATATATTGTCTCTTACTATTTGTTCTACCAAAAATATTTGGAATTTAAACAACTTTAACAAATTCATTAAATATTAAACTTATACACAAAAAAAATATTATTTTGAAGAACATTTATAATTGTTAAAAATTTTACCTGTACATTTCCAAAGAGAAACATGAATCCTAGGGCTTCCTTTGAAGCCACAGGCGAGATGCAACCAATAACAATATGTAAGAATAACTTTGAGGGAAGAGAGTTGGGTCAGTGCTGAATTTCTGGCGGGAAGTAACACCCTCCGTCACCCTTTCCAAGGAACAGATGTGCACGTCTGACACTTAGAAGCCTCGTTGACACCCATGCACGTAAAGCCAAACGTACTGCTAGTCATTTTGACAGAGATTAAGTCAATAATTTCAATGCTCAATAATGCTTAATTTTAGAAAATTATAATAACCATTTCATCTGCCTGGTTAGCGTCAGTATAGTATCCGAGGCTCATTTTTGTGGCCAAAATTGAGCTTTTAATTGTTTATATTAATTAAATAACTTTAAATTGTAAAGAATGTATTAAGTGTTCATGCATCTCACACATTTAACCAACGAAACCACACATAACACTGTAGTAAAAATAACAAAATTAACAAAATATATATTTTTTAAAACTAAAATGTTGAATTAATACATGTCAGCCTTACTTCTATTCGCTATTTAATTATGCTGCATCCTATAATGTACTGGAATCTTTCAAAATACTTATATAATTCTTCAAAACATCTTCTTCATCATTGTACCTTTTTCTATTATCTTCTCCTTCTTCTACTACCACTTCTCTGTGACTTCCGCGTTTTCTTTGTTCTTTGCCAGCATAGCTATTATTTCAGAAGGATTATATAATTTGTTTAGTTGTCTACTCCTATTGTCTAAATTAATGCTAGAAGTCATTGTAACTGAAGCAGCGATTGCGTTATTGAATATGTATTACAAATTAATCCTGCCTGCCCTTTTTTTTTTGCCCGAAAAAAATTATTTGTCACGAGTTGCACTTTGTTGCAGCTAGAACTAGTTGGAACATGATTAATAAAAACCTATTAACAGAATAAGCTGTGCCACAAGCCCGTAAAATCCGGTTATTTTTTTTTAAGTCAATTCAAATTTCGAACTTATTGTAAATAAAACTAAAATTCACAGCAATTGATAAAGTGGCAATTTTTAGTAACTTTGAATTGAATTGAATTGAATTGTGCATTAAAACTAATTTATATGAAAATTAAATTCATAGAGGATAACAAAATTACCAATTTTAAGGAATCATCATGCAAAGACACCACACTTTAAAAATTCACCTTGTCTTGATTACTCGTATTTCGTTGCGGAGGCCAAACGGGGAAGTAGCAACTTTACAAGCATGCCTCAAGGGAAGGGGACCAACAAAGTGGATAGTTAACTTTCAAGTGTTTACTTCATGTTATGGTGCCCAGGACGCTCATTTATGAAAGTTTAAAAAATGCATTTTGGCCAGAGAATTGGGTCCAAGATACCCGAAGCAAAATTTTATTTTAAGAAATGGACCAAACATTCTGAAATAATTCTGAAATCTATAAAGTTTTGATATAAAACGCATAAAATACTATCGTTTTAAAAACTGTGTACTGAAAAATATAAACTTAACGTGCATTATTAATTTTTTTTTAAAAAAACATGCGATGGCCGGGAATCGAACCCGGATCAACTGCTTGGAAGGCAACTATGCTGACCATTACACCACCATCGCTCCTGCGAAGCATCGGAGGATGAGAGCAGTGAGAGTCAGTGAAAGGCTCCTCCGCGCCACCTGAGGAGTAGTGGAGGGGCAGCGCGGCATTTCGTTGCTCAACGGCTGCGGCTTACGGAAGGCAGAAGTTTGCTTTGTTATCTTCTTAAGCGATAGCATTAGTGATTATCACGGAATTTTGCATATATAAACATAGCTCTGAAGGCAATGAACGCGAGAGAAGATTTCCATAGCTGTGCTCATAACATAACGTTAAGCGTAACTAACCGTACGTAACATTAAGGCAAAATAGAAACATCGTGATCATATTTCAAATATTTCGCGCATGCTTTGACGAGCTCGCATGTCATTATAGTATTACTATTTATAATACGTTCTTGGCTAATGTAAAGACTTATAAATAAATACAATGGCATCAAAAGTATTAATGGGTTTCCGATTTCTGTTACTTTAATATACTCAATATTTCTTGTAATGTTTCGATGTTAAGGGAGAGCTGGTGAGTAATCTAACATTATCTTTCTAGGAAGGAAACAACAATAATACAGGAACATTTTGAAGACTGATGAGGATGATGATGATGACACTAATAGGTGGCTCAGGCCATCAACCGATATCACTTTAGTATCTTTGACCGGTAGATCCTAGATTCGATTCCAGACGTTGGTACTATTTTCGGCGCTAGCTTAATAGCTTGGTCGAATTCGGTAGCTGTGGGGAAGAGAATTCTAGAAACCAAGTGCTCTGATCGGGAGATTCATGTGGTTTCTAGACCAATACTAGTGGATGTCGAAGCAGAACCTTAGCAAACGGTCCTTGGACCTCGCGCGGTTTTTCCTTCCTCTTCCTTGTCGTATTATCCTCCCTACTTACTCACACGTACACCAACATACACTACACAACTACTTGTGCAAGGATACCGGTCAGGAACTTAGAGGTAGGCCCGGCTGAGGTGGTGCCCCGATGGTGGAAGGTACCTGGTTGGGGAAAACCTCACTAGCCGACGGTAGGTCGGATCTCACTATTCAGTGGGGGAAGTTACACCATACCTCCGGAGCAAAGATATACACTACACTTACGGGACTAATGACCTTACTAATGGACGCGCCCGGAATGACTGACAATCAATCAATTGTTCTCTGTGAAGGTAGCTGTCTATCTCGAAACGATGAGAAATCGTGAAATTTATTATTTTTATTTTAATGAGTCATATGCCCTCTTCTATTCTCTTTTAAATGTTTTAAGCCATTATTTATAAGTTTCTTAATTTTTGAGCAAATTATATTTTCAAAGTGAGTGCGAAAGTGCTATGTTCCCTGTTGTCAAATGTCAAGCCCAGTGAACTAAAGATGCATTTTTCGTATATTGGGAATTTTCAACATTCAGGCATGTAATACACCATAAAAATACAAAATAATGATATAGTTCTTCTTGCAGCTTACAATCCATGATGTGCTCCAGAGAATGAAGTACAATAGTTAATGAATGCCTAAAAGTCTAGTTAAATGAACTGAAATGTCCAGAAAATGCTTTTAAACAGTTATTGTAAAAAATAAAATCCTGCCTCTTCAGTTTACACAGTACCTTTACCATTCTAGTTCATTCTCGACGACATTCCATGCGTCTGTGATTCATTTGCAAAAAGAATGATCAGAATTCATCAGTGGCGAACGATTCGAAATTCTATTGGTGTCAATTTGTGATGCGACACCGATAACAAAGCGTCGATATTACCTATTATCGATCTTCAAAATGGAAACATCTATGTTAATAAAAACTATTAATGTTTCTAACATCAATGCGATGTTTTAAAAGTGTTTGAGTATGCTCTAAAATAAAATTCGTGGGCTACAAAATGTAATATTTCAGTGACTGTGTTTATTAATTTATAATGAAGATTAAACTGAAAACGAGATAAAAATAATAAAAGGAAATAAAAATACTCGGCCTGAAGCCGCAACATGCACAGTAATCTCAAGAGGTCACAGCATCCTGCGTTCGCTTTACGCCGCCTGTCGTCTGCGATACACAATGAAACACGTACGAAATACCAGGGCATTGGTGTCATCCTGAGCAAGTGATAGTCTGCTCGATGAAGGTAGTGCCATTGACGCACTCTGTGGAGCAGAAAGTGAACTACTGTGATATTTCCACTCTGGCTATGTCTCATCTATAAGAGATACATAAAGTAATACACCGTTTATGCAGAGTTGAATAGGTAGAGACGGAGACACTTCGTAGGTGGCTCAGAAGTTCAGGAGGAGGCCGTCAGATAGCATTACACTCTGGGCGTTTGAAGAGAGTATTGATAGAGAATCGATTGACAAATCGCTTGTTCAAAGAATTGCTGTAAATACAACTATTTTAAACAAACGATATTTTTATATGCACATTTGTGGTGAAAAACTTATTTTTCCTCATTTTCGTTGTTGGTGCCATAGCTCACTGGCACTACGTACAAGCCACCATTGCAATACATTAACTTATTGTGAAGATAGGATGTGTGATGTAAAAACATCCATTTTGGCCAATTAATTATAAGCATAAAGAAAAAAATTATAAAAATATTTGATCTCTAAGTGAATATACTAAAAATCAAATCTACAAGAGAAATGCAAATAGAAACAATGTAGAATATTATTTCCTCTGGTAGGCAACTACCTTAACGTTTTGAAATTTTATTTATTTTTGACGCTCTTCCTTCTGAGGTTTTTATTTATTTTATTTCTCTTTCTATATTTTATGTTGTTTGTTTTATTTCTTGCTTTCCAATGTCTGCTCTTTTCTTTTTTATATCCCTTCATCCATCTTTAAAAAAAATCCTTTTCTATTTTATGGGTTTGTATTCTTCTACAATTTTGTCTCTTTTCTTTCTGCATGTGTTTTTATTTTTACTTCTTTCTACTGCAGTGTGATTTTTCATTTTTTTTCGTTGAAATCTCACCTTCTGGATTTTAAATTTTTGAATTTTCTTTTTCCTACATTCTTATTTACATTTAGTTCACTATCTAATTCCATTGGGTATTTATTTTGATTTACATTCAAATCTGAGTCATTAAAAATGGAAGTAACGAGTTTTTTGTCGAATTGTTGCAAGTCTGAATTGTCCTGTTCTCCAGGTTCGAGTAAGGTTAAAATTCGAATGATGTATATTCAAAAAGAGATTGTTTGCACTATGAAAATTAAATTTAATTAAATTACATTACGTAAAGATGCTCTAATGATTTGTGTAAGCTATTTTGCCGGTTTAGCTTGTTTCTTCATTCAAGATATTATCAATAATACTAACAATTGTAATTCCAGATGTTAATGTCCTGTTGATCTTGAATAAGATTCTATTCCTAAATGGGAAAAGTATTTTCTGGTACACGCGGTTCCTCCTCAAATTCTCTCTTCGAATGACAAGTAATGTTTCTAAATTGCAATGGTATCATTGATTTCGTTTGAGGCGGCTGAGCTGTTGCCGATGGTAGTAGTAGTCTCGTTGATGCTGCTGTTGTCACTCCTACCAGCGGAGCAGTTTCTGTGGTCTATTTTTGCCACCAGTGTTAAAATGTAATTTGTTACGGATTTCATGTATCCTCTTTTTTCACCTTTTGAGTAAGGGAATTCAATTTTTTGTTACCTTTAATAGGTTGAGCATCTTCCCAATTCATAATATAATTAATAGATTGCTTGGTGTACCTTTAGCCATAGTAAGTTCCACCAACTTTTGAGTATTACATAGTTAAAAAAGCAACTGATTATTCTTTTCTTTTTTAATCACGTACTTGTGAAACGCTATCCTACGTAATATAAATCGTACGAGTACATGTAAATTGATCTAGCTCTCTTATTCTGATGTACAAAATAAATATAGGGAAGATATGAGTGTACTAAATTTATATCATTTCTCAGAAACGTGATTCAAATATTTCAGTTACCTTGAAGACCTACTCTGTCATTATACATCCCTTAATAGGACAGTCTCAGATTACTCAGATTACAATAACAATTTTTCATGTTTCGGAATGTCGATGTAAGAAATAGGAAGAGAATCGGTCACTTCGCCATTTCGCTTCATTCCTTTCTCCATCGCGAGGCACACGAGCCCGGAAACTTCTCCTAAGAACGGGAGACCAAAGAAATAAATATAAATAAAGCATACAAAAATATGGTCAAATGAAGATGAAACAGTTATTGCAAATCAAGAATGAAAGCGAGCATAAAATGGTTGCTGTATTACTTGTAAAACGTGACACGAGAATAAAGGTGGATAGAAATATGTTTTTTGAATAACGGCGCGTTTAACGAAATGAACGAAAAACTCTTAAAAATTATTAATGCACTACTGCAGTTCATTCGAATTGTGAATAACATAATTTATGAAATCGATTAATTTTGTGCATCGCGGATGAGATGCGTGCCATTAAATGAATTTAAAATCGTCCGAAACAAAAACATATATTTTTGGGGATATTTGTTCGGACGTGAGTTACTTATTTTAAATGTTATATTTCGTCTGGTAGCGCTGTGGATGGATTAAATGGAATCAGAAAAGCTTTCATGCATATTCATAATCTTATTAGTGATGCGGGTAGTTAACGCCAAAGTCGCACAAATAAAATCATTATTTTTTAAAAGGTGGAATGTGTTTTCCAATTCTTTGAACATCCTATCTTTTCTTTATGATGCTTTTTATTTTTAGCTTTGCCTCTCTTTTACTTTATACAAATTCAGTTTAGGCAACTAGATCTATATATATATTCGTGATTTCGTTTGATAGTAATAAAAGTACTACCATATCCCGAGACGCACAGAATTGTTCAAGCGTTGTAATTTTCATATTCTTTTGTGTGCGTTGATTTTCATAATTTCTTTTAGTAATGTAGATATTTATTTTGTATGGTTTATATTTTCAGTATTTGTTTTATTAGAAGTCTTTTAGATTATTATAATTATATTCACAAGCATATAATATCTTTTTGATGAATGCTGCTTCTCATTTACCTATTCAAGCTTAATTTGATTAATTTTCGTGATTGACAACTTCTTTTGACGGGTTTCTGCATATTTCAATGTTTGACGTCGATCTCTTTGTGATGTCACAGTAATTCTGTAGATTATATTTCAACGTTAAGCTACAAAGCTGTTCCTGATGGGTACGACAAAATGTTCCGCATTACAACTCTAAAATTAGAGCAACCTGAGAGCTCTAATTCTGTTTGCCTGTAGCCCTTAATATGCGTTGACATCATATTGGCGAATGACGAAGTACTTTCTGACGTCATTGGGGTTTTCGCTGTTAAGATAACAGAGGCTTTGTTGTGGTGAAGTCCATAGCTTTTGACTAAACGCATCAACCGGGATTCAAACGAGTTCGTTTGATTTTCGCATCCCTAATGGACCTTTACGTTTCATCGCATGGCCTGGTACGTAAATCTCTTAACACGGTTACCTGCGGTTTTGTCAAAATGCAACATGCTAATGCGAGCTTTTATCGACTTACATTCTTACTTTGGCAAATGGTAACACTCTGTTCTCCAAGCTTAATAGCGGTTTGGATTTGGTTGTGATATAATTGAATAAACCTCTTTTGGAGACCAGTACTGTCGGAGAATATACCCATTCAGGGTTTCTATTCGTAGACTCTGAATGGGTATGTACGAAAATTTAGGTTTCGTGTGTTCTACGAAGGACCTACTGATCTCACAGCGGACGGGCCTACAAATGTAGGGTATGTTGGACAATAGAAAAATTGCGCTAAACAATTTTTTCATGATAAAATAAATAACATTTTAATTTTGCAGTGATGTATGATAGTAATAGTATATTGATGAAGAAAATCAGTGTTTATAAGCTATTATGATTAATACTCTCTTCAGCAAATCAATTTTACATCTTTGCCCAATACATTGTAATATTTTGAATCATCAATCTGGTCAGAGATATCAGGATTGTTTATAACTTACCATAGATCGGTAGTATTAAGTTATATATTATTTAAACACAAATAAAGCACATAAGTTACAATCATTCTGTCGCAAAATGGATACGACAGATTGGAACAAACAAGTGATAGGTACTACTATGAATTTAGTCTTTTAGAAAGATACAGTTTGTCCTCTCGGTGCACGTTTGAATTGAAAGTGGCCTGTATAAAGATGTGGTATTGCTAGAACCCAAACGTAGCCCAGTTAGATCACTGGAAAGAAAGAGATGTGGGTAGAATTCTTCGTAGACTATTCACACCCACCCACACACACACATCTATGATTATAACACATAACATTTTTTCATTTCAAATGCACCAGCTTCTGAAAAAGAGAAACACGTACACTTTACACAAATAATGGGGCTTGATCCTCTGTATACTAACCGACTGGTTGAGTTAGCGCGTACTGAGAAGTGAAGATCGTTATTACGTGCCCGTAATACATACGAGAAATTCTGCTCGCAACACAATTTTCTTCAGAAAAATGCCGTTACAGAGCTACACAGATTTTCAGAACCTGCCTCGGTGAATAGACACAGTTTGTAAGGTATTACGAAAGTTATAATATTAATTGCAGTTTGTGTATTCGAAGATTACAACACTATTGAAATACACATTAAAATGCCAAGCAGTGATAAGACTAAAATTGCCTGAAATAGGACTTCTATTGGCACAAAGACAATACAAAGGTAACGTGGCACGCAGCCATGTCTTCGCGCAACGGATAATCCATCCATTCCGAATCAACTGAATTTTTGGAAAGGTTCAAAATTGTTGGGCATAAAGAAAGGTGGAGACTGCTTCGTAGTACAACTAAATCAACGACTTAAAAAGTTTCCAGATCATACGAACTGGTGGGTAGAGTTGATTGGCTAGTGCTTAGGGCGGTCGACGATTGAGAAGAGACTTCTCGGCCGCACTCGTGTGAGGCCAGGTACGTATGTGACCCGCTTCCGCAGACGTTCAGAGAAGCGCGCAATTCCAGCTCCGTTAGATCAGACAGAGCCAATGGCTTCGAAATAAAAAGTTTGTACAAACTATGAAATTCACTCTGAGGAACTTATAATCGTAACTGATGTATGTACCTGATATGTTTCACTTTGTTCTTACGTGAGAATCGACCATAAAATCCCTTAAAAATTTGTGTTGTCAAAACAGTTAGCACAGACAAAACATAAGGTAGTTGTTGGAAAAGAGAATTAAACATATGATGTGAGTAGTTCGTAAGGTATGCATCATTCTCTTAACTAGTAGGAATGAATACGAACCTCGTCGAGAAAGTAAGGCCGCCTTGCCAAGAACGTCTCATTTAATATAAAAATTAGTTTGGGGGAACTCTCCTGAGTTGAAGATGGGCATAACTAAATATAAAGCAAGTAGCTCATTAAAAAAGTATGGTTATTAATGAAATGGGAGTCTGACTTGACTCACTGACACTACAGTTAAAATTTGTCATGACGGCCTCAAAGCTTAGGAAGCTGACTGAGACACTGATACTGTAGCTGAGATGACCGATTCCGTATTCTGAGTCTAGTCCATAGCACAACCCACGAAGGCACAAAGGGACATACACAATAAAACAGAGGGAAAGAAAATTATTTATCACGATCGAGACAATGTAAAACACTGCTTAAAACAGCTGGCAAAGATACTAAAACAAAGACGAGTCAATGAATATGACGACAATAAACAAAAAAAGACTATCAGGAAACGAAAGCGAGGTCTACATCAGCGCAACATGAATGGTCGCGCAATGGAGCCGTCCATATTAGAGAGCACAATAAGGCTAGAGGGAGTGGTGCATCAGAGTAAAATAAAGAAAGAGAGAAAAATGTGAATGTAACTTATTATCTATTACCTAGGAGCAAAGTACACTAACATATAGTAAGAGTGCCCGAAAAGAGGATGTCAAACCAAAATTTGGACATGAGTTACAGGACTCGAATTGAGGATAAGCCAAACCTGGAATTGTGTCAACGGTGAGAAAGGAAAGTGCAGGACAAGATAACTCGAAAAAGTAACCATGAACAAGGCTCATGGACAACAAAGCCTATACAAACTATGAGATGACGAATTTCACGTACGGAGTATCTAAATATAAGGGCGACAGCCAAGTAGACAATAAGGATTATCAAAGAGATCAAAGAAGAATCAAATTTTATTAAACATAAACTAGATACCTAATTTAAGCGACAAGCGAAAAGGTATTTAAACTAAAAAGATTAAACAGATACCTATAATAAGCAGTAATTTATTTAATCTATTATTAACCGGTAAAGAATTGATCTCTATATACACAGCGTATTCCCATTCCGTGCTGCACTTCTCTTTCCAGCTCTTAGCTGTCCTGTCTGACCCAACATTGTATTCCCAGTCCTATGTTTCATAAGATCTCCATTGCTACCAGTATCGTTGCTTCAGGCAGATTTCAATATTGCGTGCGCTGTTGCATACCCCCGGCAAACCTCCCGCGTAGAAATTGTACCAGAGAATCGCCGCGCATTGTCAGTTGACCACAAAACCATTGTAGAGATTTTCCTTAAACTCGTCGTTCTACAAAAACTTGTTTTGAAACTTATTAAAATAAATTGTGGTAACTTAACGCAAAAAGCATACAAAAAAATGCATTTTTTTCCAAAAAATTATATTGTCTTATTTAAAGATGTACTCGTAATCTTATAAAACAGATTTTTAAGAAAAAAGCTCTGTTACACATTTTGTGGATGTGCTTTTTTAACAATTTCCAAAACACATTCAGTCCAAAACAGGACCTGCACCGTGTTATATGCTCTATTGTGGAAAAAATAATAAAAAAATTTAAAGCCGTTACTGAGAAAATTTTGACATTGTTGTTGAAGATTCTTGTAAAGTGTATCCAAAAATAAAAAATCCTCATCACATTTGCAGGGCATCAAGTTTGTTCAGATCTGTCGGAGATTATCAATTTTGAAGAAAACGTCTGAACGTGGTTTTGACTTCAACCTATTTTTTGTTTATCAAGGTCCCACAAAACGTGAAATATGAATAGTCAACGTATTAGAGGACGTAATTTACTTCATATAAAAACAAGATTTATCCACTTTTTCAATAATGGGTGCCATAATATGATTTTTTCAGACGAAAAATAGCCACTTTCTGCTGCAGCATTACAATACTTTCTCTTTACTACATATGCACGTGATATGTCGGATATGTAAAAACAGACATACAAAAGTTGTAAGGATAATTGTACGGGTTTATACTTTCTCGTTTAGGCGGCGTGTATTGTATATATCACTAGAAGCAGTAGGTACCGAGGGAGGCCCTAAAAGAGACAATAGAAGGCTAACTGGTATCAAAACGTCTGTGCAATTCTGTAGCAACATTAATTATTTTATCGCATATCGTACGAAGTCAAAGGAATTTTAATTTTAATTACTCATGTATACACTTTCAAAACAAGTGTTGTAAGATGTTGCCGAAGGGAGTCTGCCTCCATGACAACGCTCGTCTGCACTGCGCTTGGATAACTCAAGAGTTGTTGCTGTCACTTTGTTGGAATGTTCAAAACCACCCCTATCAGTGTTCCAATCTCGCGTTTAGTGACTATTATCTGTTCTCTAGAGGAACTTCCGAGAGAAAATTTCTTTCTTGATGTCGGCGAGGTGAGAATCGTTGTGGAGAAGTGACGTAAGGAGCGGGTGACACTCCTATGTTCTGTGCTGAAAGAATGACAAACATCCCATAGTTAACGAAACATATTAATGAAAGTGATAATTATTTTAAAAAATGGTGTCATTCCTACACTATTTCCCTATAAGTTTCATTAACATATATGTAATTGTGAGTGAGAAAAAGCATGTAACCGTTCTTTCCAGATATCCTTCGTATATAGGGAGTAAAATACCCCAAATAGATAAAGTTGTATTTTCCTGCGGAAATAAGTCATCAAATTTTCAGCAGAAATGCAGGTTCATTGTTTTCCTTTATCAAGGCGCATTCTTTATCAAGGTGACATTTTTATTACAAAAATATAAGAAAAATATTTTTACATATTCATCACACTCGTGAAAAAAAAACAAAAAAGACTGGAACAGCGCGATTGCAGGGCGATGTTTATGTTGCTTAGAGCGAAGACTGATGATGTTGGTCACTTTTGCACCAATTTAACGCAAATTTGATTGGGTTTTGGGGAATTCGTTAACGCTATCTTCTGTTTCACTAGATAACTAGAGAATACCTGGCTTCCCGATGTGCTAACTTGAAACATCAACGCGCAGCGCCGTTTTACTATCAAAGGCGGCATTTATACCGCCCGCACGATTGCTGGAAGGTTTTTGCTTTGTATACTTGAATAAAAATAAAATGAGTGTCAGTGAGGGTAAATAAAGAGTAGTGTATGACACACGTGATAACAGTGATTTTATATCACTCGTAGGATTGTACGACGAATGCCTTTCGGCCTTGTGTCACGACATCTGCTACTCACAAAATAAAATGCCACTTTATCCAGTCGTATTATCAATAACTATTTTCTCTACTTTCTGGCTACGGAGTGGAGAGAAAGTTTTGTAATGCTGCTTAACGCAAAATTTGCCAGAAAGACGCAAATCTTCTCCAAAAAAAGTTACAGTTAGTTTCTCTAGTTACATATCCCTTGTTACAAAAAATTGGATTAATCCTACTGCTAAACTTAAAAAAAAATTTTCTAGCACGTAGTGTAGTCACAATAAGTTTAACGTGCCCTTGATACCAAAAAAGCGAATGATGGCAAAACGTCTGTCCGCCTGTCTGTTCATCTGTGGACAGCACTAGCAACTAAATCATTAGCCTTTCTTCAAAATTGACATTCCTCAATCGATCTGGATGATATCGTAACTCCTTGAATTTGAAAACATTGTAATTTTAGGGGCACTTCCCATGAAGCCTTGGGACATTTTCCTAATTTTCAAACAAATAGCTTCATCGTTTTTGATTGAATTTTGTTGTTGAATAGTGCAAAAAAACATTTCAGAGAATGGCGTACGTAGCATGTCTGTTCAAAACTATTATATGTGGTGGTGGTGTATCTTGTATGTATGCGCGTGTTGTGGTGTGTGTTAAGTCGTATTACGATTATTGATTGCACAAATATTAAATCCCTTCTATTTTATACCGTATAGCCCGAGTGATTTTCGTATATTATTTTTCCCCTACCCATGATTTTACTCTGGTTAGGCCGAAGTCGTGAAAAAAAAAAGTATCTCTCCAATTTTCGGCACCGTAGAGTACAAATACGTTAGCTTCTACCAAACGAGCGACGGATGTAACGTCAAGACGCATGGAACGACTCGTTGGCGTAGACAATATGGGGCCTTATTGAGTACGCTCTTACACCGACCGACGCCCGATGAGAGAGACCAAAAAAAAAAACAACAAAAAATGGATTGCCATTTCGGATTATTAATGGTATTGATTACAAAGTTAATTTTGCGACTTCGACGCGGGGACGCGACAGTTGCGGCGCGACACACGCCCCCGGGCTCGTGGTCGGGTGGTGCGCGATGCGGCAGGGTGCGTCGCTCCGACAACTCGCTGCCGTTCCAATTTTCACGCGCATTACTTCGGGCACCGGGAATGAGCGAAAATCGGGCGCAAACAGACGTCATAACCGCGAGATCGTTGGTGGAGGAGGGGGGAGGGAGGGGGGAGCGGGAGCGGCTGCTGGATTTTCGAAGCCAGTGACTGAACGGCGGCTCAGGACTGAATCGCAAAAGAAAAGTGGGCACAACGTTCAGCATTGAAAAAGGTTACATGTAAGGACAGAAGAGGCTTTAAGACTTTTTTGTGCGCTTGCAGACAAACCGTCAGTTCGAAATGTTGGAATGTATGAGGTAGATTGTTTTTAAACTTTCTGTGTTAACGGGTTTTTTTTTTTTTTTTTTCCCAAAAATAAATGTTACGGGGTTCAAATTTACTTCTTTTTTTTTTAACGTTTTTTCCCATAAATCACTTGACGGATATAAAAAACCTTGAAGTCCACGAATTCTTACAGTTCCTTGACTTTTTAAAATAATTGGATAGAATGGGCGGGAGACGAGAGAGAAGAGGAAGAGACGAGAAGAGGCGGGAAAACAGAGACGGAGGAGAGAGAAAGAGCGGAGAAAGAGAGAGAAAGAGAGAGAGAAAAGACGAGAGAGAGAGAAGAGGAGAGAACAGACAGGACAGAGAGGAACAATTGAGAGGTCGGAAAGAGTTAGAGCAGAACAGCCGTTCTATTG
>BOPP01000218.1:210365-224560 GCA_017312745.1 Gryllus bimaculatus
ATTATTATTATTATTATTATTATTATTATTATTATGAGCATTCATCTTTGATGCTACTCACCCTACAGATAACATCTATAAGCAGACACAGGAAAAATCTTAAAATACATTCCTATCTCAATAGTGCATGGGTAGGCTGGTACGAATCAGCACGCAAGTGGAACAGTTTGAATGCGCGCCTTTGTAGAAGTAGGGCGAGTCATCGACAGTACTCAGCAGAACGACGCCCGGCGGGGAAGTCGACTAGCCTTGATGAGAGCGGGCTGGGGAAAAGAGGAGAAGTTAGGGGTAGCAAACGTTCGTTTGCCCTCATTTGCTTCCTGACTGTTGTGTGAGAAAGGTCTCTCGAATGTACGTTCAAATTGTATACGTTGAAAACGGTGAAATGAAAGTACTATAGGTAATGTAAAAAACGGAAGAAGCTGTTTTAAGAGGTAAATAATTTTAAATTTACCTTAAAGTGACTACTGTAATATGCAAATGAAGATTTCGAAAGTAAATGCATAAATATAATGTGCGTACATGACCATGTTAACACGCAATTACTTATTTCCAGATTTTGTTTAGTTCAACAGTCACAGTACGTTGGTATGGTGCAGATAGAACTCATTGAGAGTCCAGCCATAGCTGCAAGTCAAGGGGATCTAAAAATTGTTGAACTTCGAGGATGACAGATCTCCCGGTTTGGTGTACGAGAGTGCGATCACCTGAGGCGAGTCGTGGAGAGGATAATCAACAAACCTCAAGTAAGGTCGACGTTTTGTACAAATTTAAGAAAGGGAAATAATCTGAAATTGAGTGTTTTAAAAGAATGTGGCGTGTGACTGAATTGACGTATGTATTAATTTTTCTGAAAGAACATTATTTGAACTAAGCATCAATTGATGCGAAGTTAATCTCTGAATTTCATTGTGAATAACGGAACATTTTGTAATATAGAAATTCAAAGAGCTCAGTTATCATATCCTTTAAAAAACGTTAACATTGTAAGCTAGAGGAAAGTTGAAATGAATTGAGGTAAAGTTGTTTTGTTTAAGGAGTAACAATAATTTGAACGATCAATTGATTGAGGTCGGCGATTAATATCTTTAAAGTAGAACGGGCTACAGAGTAAAAACAATAAACAAAAACTGCAACTTAATTGTACTTAAAAGCATGAATCAACAATACACGTTGCTACAACTTTTGCCCGCTTCATTTCTGTGCTCTCACGCACGCGCAACGCCATGCCGCGTTAATGCTTCGTAAAGCTGGCTGTTGTGCGAGTCACTCATTCACACTAGCAGACGTGTGGCACCCGTGACTCTGTGACACTACTCAGACATGTGGTTCAGCTGCACCCGTGCTGCCTAACACGGTTCCTGGCCCGTATTGCGCCTGCTTTCAGGTGTGAGCCTCCGTCTCTTCACTGCCAGTGAAGGCCTCCAAATCACTGCACACTGCGCTGGCTTCGCACTCACCACTCGTAGGTTTAATCGGCCGCCCAGAGCCGATTCGATGTCGCCTTGCGGTGTAGCTCTCACCTCGCTGACCCTGCACAGTCTGCTCCCGTGGCTATAACAGCTCCACTCACTCTCCTCCCGTGGCTATGATACCTCTGCTCACCCTGCCCCCGTGGCTATGACAACTCTGCTCACTCTGTTCTCGTTGACTATGACATTTCTGCTCACTCAGCTCTCGTGACTATGACAACTCTGCTCAATTTGCTCCCGTGGCTATGGTGACTCGTGCCGAAACTGAATTCCGCGGAGGACTTTTGACCGTGGATGCATGGCTTGATGACTTGATGGTCGACTCTTTGAATGTGGCTACCAACTGCGACTTCCGGCTTCCGTCGAGGTGCAGGGTAGCGGTTCTTATAGTCAGCGTCAAGCGCCGACGAACTTGCATCCCAGCTAGGCTCAAATGGCTCGGGTCTCGGGCCCGCTGCTGCTTACTGCGGCCCTCAGACGGCGCGCGATGCATTGCCGCGAGCGAGCGAACTCAAACGTTACGCCAGACTTGTCATCTTTTAAGGCCGGGCAAGCTAACAGTGATTTTCTTGTCTTTAACATAACAATATCAGGATAAGCCTAGACGTATTCCAAGTCAACTTCTGTTTAAATGGAAATTCGAATTTAGAAATTAAACTTATTGTAAGCTCAGGTTAATTGAAAAAACATTTTGGGTAGACCCAAGAAAATAGTGGGTGCATTTGGTGCACCCTAGAATATAGTTATAAACTTGATTTGTTTTGTAATTTGAAGAAATGCCGAAGAGTTATTATAGAACACGAAGATAATGTAACTATTTAACTGAGTGATTTTTGAAAGATGGAGTTTGTTTGTGTGTGTGTGTGTGTTTTATTTATTTTGTGAATGTGTGTTCTATGTTATTGTATATTTTCTAACTTTTTAGTACAAAATACTACTCAGGAATCACAGCGTTCAATTTCGCAATCGAGTAAAGATTCCTAACACCCTGAGTCCATGAAAGAATCCTATAGTTGAAGGTGGTAGGATTAGGTATGTTTCAAAATAAAAAGATTGCCTGTAACTTTTCTTTTATTCATAAACAACTGTCTATGCTTAGGCAGGGCGGTATAGCAATCAATACGCCACACCCCCGGGACATGAACAACTTAGAGTGGCGGTTGCATCTGGCGTCCCAACGTGGCACAGAAAGAGGGTGGCGATTGCCAAAGGAGATAAAGAAAAAAAAACAAACTTGAGCCCGTTGAGATTATACCAATTGTAATGACAGAAACTGGTAATTTTAACAACAATATAACGTATTGTTTTAAAAAAATCGTGTCTATCTTTTCACAAAATTATTCCAAAAGCTCAGTCCAATAGTCATTCTTGAAATGTTTCGCGTTGTTCGCACGGTTCTAAATATGTAAATCTAAGGATGTGATACGCCTAGATGCCCTTTAAACCGGAACCCTGGGTGAGAAAACTGAGAAAAACAGAAAATTAAAATGATAATACAAAAACAGTTACCCTCGATAAATATAACTGAGCCCCGATTGGTTGCACGTTCTCGTGATACCGAAATGGCCCATTCGCGCCAAAAAACTATCATCGTGATATTATGAAATTTTGAAAATAAAATAACTGTTTCTTTTCATTAGAATAGTTTATTTGTGGTAGTAATATTATAGGTACTAATGATGTTTGATATTCAAAACTTTTTAATGGTAAATAAGACGCTTTGATAATTTCGAATGCAGGTATCAATTCTTGAAGGGGTAAAGATTTATTTTAGTGATTAATTATGGTAGAATAATATTTTAAATAAAAATGCTGAATGTCTTATCTATAAATTGATGAACGCGTTATTTATACATTATCAGTAAAACGATAAATTTATGGCTGGTTCGATGGTTCATCTTAATTCCAGCGGATCATCAAGAATCACTCAATGGTCCATCAAAAATCGCATCAGATATCCTTATCACAATCATCGCGTCTCTTAAATCATAAATTTCACTTTTCGGTGAACGCTAAAATGTTATTGCCAAATCATTGTCAAACCTTTCAGTGCTTTATTCGGCGAATAGGTTAAGACATACATTTAACGTTCCCTGCTTTCATCCTCACCCCCTTCACGGCTCGTGCATTGTTTGACATTTCCCCCGTCATCCATTTCAGTACCTCTCCCAGAACTGGCGAACTTCGTAAACGCTCCCATTATTCCATCCAATGCGCTAGCGTCCTAAGTATTATAATTTCCACTGTGGTTCCCATTTCCGTACCAACAGTCTCCGCCACCGCCGTCTCTACCAGCGCCGGTGTCTTGCGCCGTCACCGCCGCCGCGCCGGCCTGTCGCCTGGGGCGCCGAGACCCGAGCGGGGGAGGGAATTGGAAATTGCATTTCCTGCGCTTTGTCGCCGAAAAGAGTCCCCGGCGCCACCCGCGGGCGCCAGTGACACCCGTGGGAGGGGGAGGGGGGAATAGGGAGAAAGCAAAGTGACTGACGGTGGGGGAGGCGAGAAATCCGACGCGCCAGTCTAAGGCGTTCAACCGGGGGCAGCAAGTGAACCGAACCGAGGCAACGTGAAGAAGCGATTCATTCCCTGTTACTAATAAATTGGTATTAAAAGTATTTCAGCTATAGTACTAGGTATGAGCATCTCTGACGACTCGTTTCAAAGTGTTCGAAATGCGATGTCTTCAAATTTTCCTTTCTTACCATGCTTTTAAACCTAACCATTCATATCTATGTATCTATTCATATGTCATATCTATTCATGTATGTCATATCTATTCATATAATGTAATCTTACAACCGTAATTGTTTTCATGGAGACATTTCTGGAAACCATACGAATATTCATACAGTTGATGACTGGGCCTCAGTGAGACATAGGTTAGCAGTCGTGCAAATTTTACTAGTGCATAACAAATTACTGCTAATGCCTAAATATTCGGTAAATTAATGTGCTAACTGTAAAATAACGAAAAGATGTACTCGGTATTACGTTATTACCTCAAAATAAATAAAACCTAATTTATTTTTGTTGTGTATTTAAGTTCATGTATCATCTTCACATTGTTTTTTTCGCTTCGGTGTTTCTTGGTTGGATTTTAACGAATGAAAAGAAACAAGCAGGACTACCTTAAGAATGTCATAAATATTTTAAATTGTATCCGAACAAAAAAATATTAATCTAAGCATCAGAATATTTTTCGGAGACATCTAGCGGACGGACCTGGTCAAACATCCAGTCAGGGAAACCTCACCAAGGAGTTTAAAGAGGTGTATTTAAATGTCTGTGAATAAGATTCGTGTGTTTTATGTTTTGCAAATTGTTTCAAGTCACTTTCGTTGTCGGTCAAAAACTGTTACGTAATAGTATATCTTATATTCATGCTCTTTGGTAGACTTCAATGATGTTTAAAGTATACCTTCTGTTAAGAAATTATTGTTATATATTAATATATCAACCACAGACTGACCTTGAAGGATTTTAATAGCCACGGTAATTATGCAGTGGTATATATTAGGCAGTGACGATTTTTGAAAGTTTTTTATAAATACAACAATATCAATAATAATAATAATAATAATAATAATAATAATAATAATAATAATAATAATAATAATAATAATAATAATAATAATAATAATGGTTAAAAATATTTGTGGCATTGGCAGTGGTTCACTCAAGAAGGGGTTCATAGAGCGTCAGCTCTCCTCCAGAAGACGAGATATATTCACTAAGAGTTTCTACTAACTTTTTATGATAACGTGTCACATTCGATATCTTCATTGAATACGTTATAAATATATTAATAAGCAAGTATGTATAAAAAACAAATAGCCAAATCAAACGTATTATAAGAAAACATCACTGCAGAAATAACCTATAGCTTCTCCCCCGTATAAAAATACTGGTTGTGTTACTGGAGATTGAGTACAATTTAGAAGAATTACGCTCATCGTGCTGATGTATTAACGGCATATCCTTTCTCGACCTGAATTAAATACTTCTTGAATTCCATTCTATATTGATGAATATTCATTAGACAGGTTGATAATTTTTTCCACTTTACAGATGAATATATTTTCGAATAATATCTAATAATATATCATTATCATAAAGGAGCAAGACGTCCCAATATTACTTTTTGAAAGCATAGGATGGAAAGAATAAAATGACCTTAAAAATTACCTGATTCTGATTGCCTGCCACGTACAATGTGCGGCTTTTTCACAATTTGCATTACTTTGAATTAATTTAGTTTATAAAATGGCGAAAATTGCGTCTAAGTCAGAGTTTGTTAGTGCTTTCTATTTGTTGAGAAGAAATCAATTTAATGTTACAAAATTCACAACTCTTTTCTCGACGTAAAACGTATTCAGAAACGGTATAAATATATTGTAAATCATAGAGTAAGAACAATCTTTATTCCTAAACCGTTCGGGTATTATTCAAACATCTTACGTTCTATAATTCTTTAAAAGCTAATACGTTTGAAGAATAGAAGAGAAAAGAGGAAAGTGATGCAGTACTTCTATAAGATTTTTTACAACGGTTAGGTATACAATCACAAAACTATAATGCCGTTGATTGGAAAAGCGACATTCATCAGAAAGTGATGAAATGAAAGTAACCTAAATTTTTCCGACGTTTCTAGACGTTGGTAAAATGCAAAAAGGTTTCAGCGTTCATCATCTCAGTTCGGCTAGCTTTTGGCTGATGCGAAGTGGCATTGAAGTACACAATATACAAATCAAATGAGATGTCACGTTACTCGAATTTTTTATTCCGGTTACATGTGTTGTCTCCTTTGCTGAATTTTCTCACAAAATGGGTTAGTGGATGGAAATGACAGTTGTTGGGAAAGTAATAAGAGTGAGCAGAATTCTGTTACTTTTGGATTCGTTTGTGCGTGAAAGAGCTTTAATTTGACTTTTGATTTGCTTTCATCAAAGAACTGAAACACGCGTGATGTATGCTGTATGACGTATGAAGAAAAACAATATGCGCACGTTTTCTTGAGTTCCAGTATCTATTTTCTACCCTTTGACCATAAATAGTTCAATGATGATTAAAAGTAATACCAAAGCGAGATAATCAACATACGCCGACCCTTT
This sequence comes from Gryllus bimaculatus, assembly GCA_017312745.1. Lineage (NCBI taxonomy): Eukaryota > Metazoa > Arthropoda > Insecta > Orthoptera > Gryllidae > Gryllus > Gryllus bimaculatus. The sequence goes on from BOPP01000218.1 coordinate 216,949, forward strand.
TCTCAGGCAACTCTTTTAGAAGCGCGATCTTTCAATAGAGGCAATGACGATTAGAGTCAGTATTTTCACATGGCAACAACATAAAAATATTTCATCCACTGAAATATACCTCAAATTTGAACGGATGAAGGTGTGAACATTAAATTCAGTGACAATACATATTTTTTGTAAAGATAAGAAACTAAAAAATAATCTTAAGAAAGTATTTTGTTCGAGTATGGTGAAAATGTTAACGTTAAAAGAGGCAATTTTAGTGATATTCTGTGATGAATTATTTTTATTCGCAGTATTAAGCTTGTAAAATAACACATTGACAGGAAACTTCTTCCAAATACTAAGCACTACTTTTTAAATACTACACTAACTACTAGATTTTAATGAAATAAAATGTGGCAATATCGAAATTTCAAACTTTCTTTGCCATTTTAGTTAATGATGAGAAAACACTTTCATGGCACTTCATGATCTGTCGTGTGAAAATAATTTGCTGTTTTTTAATAATCTCATAGAATTGGTTTATTTACCCCTTCAAATTAATAAAAATTTCAACCCCCAAATCAAAACAAGAGAAACAAATCCAGAATACTGAAAAGAAATGCATTTCACAAAATATCCATTGACAATGCACTGTTAAATACAGTCATGTCGCATACAAGTTAACACGTTGCTCTCTCGTGCAAAATATATTAACGTCATAAATATTGCGTTTTAAAATGTTTGGGGATTCACACGTCTGCGACTAAATTTACGATTCGCGGCCCATTTTTCAAACTCATAGCAAATAAACCGACACGAGGCCTTCATGACTCGAACATTTCAATACCTCTTCTACCTTCCCGGGGGACCGACCTCTCCGCAGCGACAAGTTCATAATTACCAACCAGAGTCAATCGGGGGTATACTTCGCATTTTGCGGGTATAGCTCTGGTTTTGTGGGAAAACAAGCGGCCTACCGACTACCTGCCGCCTACCGGGGTCGCTCGAGGGCTTTCGGCAACCGATCGATTTTGGTCGAGCGCTGGCGACCGATCGGATGAGGCGAGTGCTGGCGGTTGCCCCCTTCACTGCGCATTTTGTCGCTACCGAAATCCATTTAGAGGGCCAACTTTCCTTTTTCGAATGATCGTGTCTGCAGATTATTTTAACAAATTATACCACTCCCGTCGTGGAAAGTGTAGCATCGTGGAATTAAGCAAACAATTTAAAAGTATATACAGTTTTATTTACAAAATTTACAAATGGATCGACTACCCCGTATACACTTCTCGGTACCTCCTCCCCGCCCGCCGCGATCATACCATCCTATGGATTACAACATGTACATGTAATGCAACATGTACATGTTGTACACGAGTGCACGCTCCTACGGCATCACTCGTGACCTTCGTCACCCGCGCAATGTACGAATACGCACCATCCTGGGCGTGACTTTTGCGCACAGCGCGAGGTTTACAAGAATAAAACCCACCGGCGTGAGCGAGTTGGCCCAATTTATAATCGCCGGCTTATCCCCACGTGCGTACCGTTGAGCGTGGGAGAGAGGTTTACTGTCACGTTGCACTTGCTGCAGTACAAGCCCGCGTGTACCTGGCTTTAAAGATATCTGCCGTCCCCAACGCCGTGGCTGCTAGCTATACTTTTCAGGTATGAGTGGCTTCTGCGTCCTCCCACGCAGGGCAGCGAACGTGACGCTACGGGGAGTGAGATTCTTTGGCAATGTTTATGAAATAGAATACACTGAAAACAAATTATTATTTTACTCTCGTAATATTCCCACATCTATCCTTTTAAGACTAATCTAGAAATAGTAGGAGCAAAACACTTTCGAATTATAAAGAACGCATTCCTCATTCATTGTTTTAGTTCCTATATTCAAAGTACATTTAAAGAGTCTCAAGAAAAAGAAATTGTGCGGTACCCTATTCATATTTTATTTTCTTAAATAAATGCCTATGAAATTAATAATGACGTTTTCCATTTGCAGATTTATGTTTGCAAAAACAAAATCACATTTACGATGGAGAAAATGTTTAATAAATACTACATTACGAACTAGAAGGGGAGTTTCAAGAAGTCCGAAAGGCATTAGGAGTCAATGGAAAGTGATTGGAGCGAGCGACATCGTGCAGTGCCGAGCGACCGCCCGCCACCTATGGCTGGGCGCCGGGCGACGTGCGACCGACGGCAACCGGGGGCTGACCGCTGCTCGCCGGGTGGCTTTGAGCTTTCCAGTAGCAGCGGGTGGGAAGTGCATTCCTAGCACCCCGACCGACAGCTTTCTTTAACCAAACGCAGAGCGCATTTTCCAGTCGTAGGAAGGGTGGAGAGCTCAGGGGACTTGAATGGACGCAATGGCAGAGACACGCCGGGCGACGAAACACGCGATGTCTGGCAGAGAATGTTGGGGACGAGGAGACGGAATGGAAGAACATGTTGGAAACAAACTGAAGAGAAAATCGAGAGAAGGTTTGCCATGAAGAAAAATGAACTCCAATAAACGAAATGGAGTCAGTGTAGGAGGAAAAGTGGTGAAAGAGAAAGATGTGATTGGAAAATTTGAGAATTTAGCAAAAAAGCTTGGAGGATAAGAAATGGGGATTAGAGGAAAAAGAGGCAGAAGGTGAGTATATTTGAGTAGCAATTGTAGCAATTTATAGATTATAATTTGGAACATCAGTTTAAACGGTACCTGGCGGTTGAACATATGAATCATTTCAACGCTTTTGGAGGAAATCTTGTGTTTCATGGCGAGGGAATATAAAGAAAGATATGAACAGTGGGATCTTAAAACGGTAATTGGATAGAAGGAAAAGGATTAACTGTGTGTAAACTGAGAAACAAATGTGTAAATACTCCGGTACGGATGACCAAGAACGCAAAGGCACTGGTGCCGTAGCGGGTTCGAACCCGCCTTGGGTATTGTATTTGTGTTCGACCGTCATCATCATATCGAATCACCCTCACAGTTACCATGCCGTTACATGCAAGAGTGATCGCTAATGCAACCTTAAATAAAAAAAGTTAAATTTAATAAATAATAATACTAATAATAATACGTAGTATAACTTAATAATAATACGTACCTTAAATAATAAAGTTGATGCAACCTTAAATAATGAAAAGAAGAGTAAATACCAGTAGCAAGTGGTGCAAAACGCGGAAAAACAGGAAGTGACAAGGCGGCATTTCCGGGTAGTGGGCCGCACGGCCGCGAGGTCCCGAGGGGCCGGGACCCGAGCAAGTGGGGAATTCTTTCCCGACAGGTGGCGTCACGTAGGCCCACTCCCTGACGTCGTTAGGGCTGCCGAACGCGCGGGGCGGGGCAGGGGGCGGCGTCGAGACGTGACTCGCGCGCAAACGCGACCGCAATTTAAATTCTCGGGCCGGGAGCGGGGTCGGAACCCTGGCCCGGGCGCGGGGCGAGGCGCTAATGCACTCCGCCCGCCTTCAATAGCACCTCTCTCACAGACAGGGTCTCTCTCGCCGCCCAAATGCCCATGCCCGCCCGCCTCCCCCCCGCCGCCCCCCCGCCCCGCCCGCCCGCCGCCCCGCCCGCCCCGCCCATCCCTCGCCCACCTCGGCCCGCCCCGCCTCGGCCCAATCGGCGACTTTCGGGCTGCCGCCGCCCCCACCGGGCCCAACCTTGTTAGCCCCCGCCCCGCGTCGCGCGCCCCTCGCCGCCTGTCGGCCGACGTCTCCTCCGGGGACACCCACGCGCCTACAACAATGGGGCGGCTCGGGCGGAGATGGAGCCTCCAAATACCTAGGCGAGATACTGAAAGCATAAAAACGATTGGTGGAATTCTTAGAGCCATTCCGAAATCATAATCAGCGACTCAGAATCATTGTTTATTCTTGCTTTGACCTACACATGAATGGTTTATACGTAATGTGCTAATTCATAGTAATAATTAAGGAAAACTAGGGGTGCTACATTATGGCACGGACTTTCCCGTATTATTGTTTCATTTCCCTTGATATCGGTTAGCTCTTTGAACTTGCCACATATTCTTGCCTCCTGCCATCTATCGCCGCCCATATTTTTTTGACATTTTCTGAATTTCTCGGTTTCTTAATTGTAGAGTGGAAATATTAATTTAATATGATTAAAGAACAGTAAAAGTTCGTTCTAAATTGCATTTTTTAAAACAATTCGGAGCCGTGTTTAAAAAACTGGCGTTTAAGCGCTTCTATACATTTGAAATTTGAAACAGTTATTCACAGAAAATGATTGAGTTGTCGAAAAACTTAACTTGGACCCAATTTAAATACCTTAACTCGCAAATTCAATAGTGTTTAAAAATAGCTGGAAATGTGCATATGATCGGCGTGAGGGATCTTTCACAAAATTTACATTTGTGTAATTTTTGATAAAAAAACACAGGGAAGAAACACACCGAAATAAACTTTACGCTATATGAAAGACTGCAACTCCCACTTTCCGATTGCTGTGCTTAAAGAAACAATTTGGAGCCGTTTTTGAGAAAACGGGCTTTGAGCGTTTCTGAAAACGCGGAGTTTTGAACTTGATTTCACAGAAAACTGAGTTTTTGACAAAATTTATATGGCATTATATAAAGCACATGTACTCATAAATACAATAATGTGGAAAAATTGCCGCTAATATAATTATGACATGACACGCAAGTAAAAAAAAATAATATTTTGTAATTTTTCAAAAAGCGAAAGAATAGAGTAATATGACGTTTATTTCGTTCTATAGAGTGCATTCAGCACTACCCCTTCCAAAAGTTTAAAGAAATAATTTGCAGCTATTTTTGAGAAAATGTTGCTTTAGTAGTTTTTTTTAAATGCACTCAATATTGCGCGAAAACTACTATTTTTTAAAAATATACCTGCACTAATTTAAAGACCTCACTAAGAAAACTAAATTATTTGAAGTAAAAATCTCTATCTTCAATTTTGTAGTCGAAGGAAAACACCGAAAAAATCATACATTTGAAATTTTCGAAAATTTAGAGTTAACCGTGAAAATTGGAGCTATGACACTTTTATAAGTGTGTGACACTCTATTCTTATAAGAAATTTAAAGAAAAAAATTTGACCAGTTTTTGAGAAAATTATGAAAACGTCCGGGGGGGGGGTTCATGTAAAGAACCCAGAAATCTTAAAGATTTTTTTTTTTTGCAAAATTTCAAAGATTAGATTCGAGCCAAATGGACAGGGATTTCTTCAATTTGGAAAACATCGTACGCATGGTTTAGGTGCTAGTAGTGTTCACAGACATCAGAGGGACGGATGTTTTGAAAAACAAAACTCATTTTCGATATCAGGGGATCCCAAAACGTGTATTTCTGTCGAAATGTCAAAATTGAGTTTCCGCAGCATTACATAACTTTCCCTACTCTCCTTATATTTACACCATAAATACGTACGTATACGGGAAAGTAAAAAATGTGGGAACAGCTTTATGTATTATAGACATGTTTGTTTATTGTAACTTTTACAACAACCAAGTGCAATTAGACATCACACGACAATGGCAGCCGATAATATTCTCGTGCTTTGATTAATAAACTTGCATTTGAGTAATTTTATTATTCACAAATTTGGTAATTGTACTGCTACTAATCACAGAATTCAACACAATTTCCCAAGACATCATTCAACATTAAAATTTTTAGTCCACTATTAAATGGCATGAGAAAAGTATTTAAATCGTTAAAATGTCGTTGATCTCTACATTGGCGATCGCATTTTCGTTACGTTCAATGATGAAATGTTCTTTAAAATATTTTCCAGTGAAAGTGGAATTTTTCGTGCAAAGACCAATGGCATTTGCGGTTAATGCAGTTTTGTAGATAATTAAGAACAATAGAGAATAATTTACTGGGAATGTTCCGGTTATTAATGACATGTTACTATGCCCTTTCATTGTTGTAACAACAATAAAATACAATTATACACACTTCCGCAAGACAAAGTTCATTTGCACTAAAAGCATTAGAATACATTGCAATAAAGACAGAATAGGAAACCCAATGTAATACAACTTATCAATTCATTCTTCGTGATTACATAAAGTGGCAGCATCGAGTATGACAGATGCGTCTCGGCAAAGGAAACGGCATGATGTTTTCGCATCAAAGGAACACATCCATGGATTTCGGTTAATGTTGAGCAAAACGACAAATCATTCCATTATTCATCACTCATTAGAAGAAGGCAAGGAAGTCGCCACTTTTTGCTCGTCACTTGTCACAGGGTACCTGACAGCTCGCGGAGACGTAGCAGATTGCTCACACAACCCTCTCATGGACATAATTTGTTAGACCGGCAGACCAGACTTCTGCATTACCGAATTTTAATGTTTTTTAGCAAAGTAGCTGGTCATGTCCAGAACACCAGTTTTGTATAGATCCGTGCTTTACGTATCTGCTTCCCGAAATGGGATACAGTCCTTTGGTGGAAAACTACAAACTTCACTTGTTTTTCCCGTAATTCACAACATTATAGTTCACTTGAGCCCCTACTTGAGACAAGCAAAAATATATCTTGGCAATGAAGAATGTTAACTGTAGCCATTGGCAAACAAATGTACAGTCACGCTAGGAGAAAAAACATCTTGTCAGTTGAACAGATAAGATGTTGTAAAGGTCCTGATCTTAGGTAATCTGTGCGTAGCTAAACAATGTCATCGTAAATCGATGTAAGGAAACGAACTTGGATTTATGCCGAAAGGCCTTTAGCCAGTGTACCAGGCGATTGGATGTTGAAAGACCCTGGAGATCTATCGATTTGGTTTATCCTGTGATTTATTGGAGTCTTCAAGGCTCATCTTGACACGTGATGAAGTATTCATAGTTTGATAATACACACGCGGATGAGGAAGGTAGTTATGCACAACGAGGAAGTATTCAGATATTAGAAAAAAAGGAAGAAAAATTTTTTCATAGATAGATTTCGTTTTCCTCCACTGTTTTGCGAGTTAATTTGATTCCACTCTGAGACAGTTGTCACAACGCCGACTTTTTGGTTATAAGCTCCATGGTGATAAATACCAGTAGACACGTTTGATTTACTGTGGTGTATTAATGTGTTGGCTGAGAAAGTAAGAGAGTTTTCCCCCTAAGTACTGTGCTGTCTTCAGTAAACTAGCACAATGACATCTGCATGAAGTTTAGGTATTGATAGATGTGCGAAAGTCAATTTTAAAGAGTGGCAAAGTGACAAAGGCAGGGATACATTGGATGCTGATATGCACACTGTGAATGAGAAATCTTGGCACATAAATTTACAAATATCGGGCCGTCGAGGAAATGTGAGACCCATCATGAATGACGGCAATGAAAGTGAGTAGAATCGTAGAGAATGAGACTTGTGCCTGCAGTAACGTTCTGCACTCTAAAAAAATATTTAAAATTGCTGGTTTGATAGTGCCTGTATCAGAGTACAGTTTCAGACTAGGGAACTGAACTATATTCAAATCAGACATCAAAATGGCCAGAACATTGGCTTATAATGCATCATGTCACCCACCCCAGAAACTGATATACTGATTACATAGATTTTGTGGTCCACATAATGAAGGAAAGAGGTTCAAGAAAAATTTGATGCCTCTGGCTACAAGATGGTTGGGATGAGAAAATTT
>BOPP01000218.1:232444-242609 GCA_017312745.1 Gryllus bimaculatus
GCCTTAGTTCGACATATTGTTTAATTGTGTCGTAAACAGGTTGCCGTTTCCGCGTATTGGTTCCTACAACAACTAGAACCACTTCTGCCTGTTCATTTGGTTCGGATTTATTCACAACCGGAGTCATTTGCGCAATATCTACTCCGGAAAAGAAAGACACGTCGGCACCTTTTTTTTTTCAATACGCCGCTGCTGTGCCGCAGCATCGAGTCTCCTAGCACCTTCACTTTACTATATGGCGCACCTGGCTGAAGAGACTCGCTTCTATTTGGCTGCTCGTTCCTGTTCTCTTTTTCTTGTGGGACGCGAACATTTTGCTCCTCCTTTCCTTTGCTGACGTCTTCTAAGTCTCTGATTCTTAACGTCAGTTCTCCAGTATGACTGTGGGCCTGTGCTAAATCCGCTTCCAGTCTTCTAATTCTTCGCTCGTTCCTATCACATTGGGAGCACGTCGCCTCTGCCTCCTGTACACCGGGACCAGGATTTTGCTCCACTCCTCCTATCACAAGGAGAGTGGCCAAAACAGCTGCACAAAGTAGAGCCACGCCACCTACTTCCCGCAAGCCCGAGAACTCCCCTTGCGCCGAAGCCACCCGATCGGGACGCGCAGCCCATGCCCCAACACGCGCTCGGTACACAGCAAGATCCACGCCCATTGCCTTTCACTTCGCGGAGCTCCTCGAAAGACGTCCGCACGCGGCGACTACCTGCGAGCGACTGAGTAATGAGCGACTCTTAAGTAATAAATGATTCAAACGAGTTATTAAATGTAACCTAATTTCAATATTTGAGCTAAAACTCTGAAGAATATGTCAACAAGAATTTAAAAAACGCCAATATTTACAAGCAGCCATTTATTATGACTCATATTTAAATGCTGAGAATTTTATGTTTGAGAAATGATAAGTTTATTTATGGCCAGGGATGCTATAAAAATTAACTTCAACGTTGCGAAAAGCATTTTGAAGCGATAAAAATTCAAAAATTGTAATGGAATTTTACATTCATAATAGATATTTTTCATATTTACAATATGTTTCACGGAATGCATTCCCAAATAAAGCCAATATATGGTATCAACATTCATTACTTTTTGAGAGACAGTATTTAATTGATGTATTATCAAAATATAATTACGCTTTCACATGAGCGCTGAATGAGTAATTACGTGTGCAAGGCAAACTTTTGTGCTTTGAATGCGGAAGCTGGGGACCATATAAATGACAATTTGTTTTTTTACACACATCACATACTCGTATATCTGGTTCAATATGATGTAACATTTTGCAATGAAAGCGATCGTCAACAAACATGTTTCTTCATTTAAACCTATTGACGAGTATAATTTTTCTTGTAAATAATTTGAGACTTTTTAAGTAACTTTATTTTACAAGTAATTTATAGATTAAATTTACTATTTTTTATGAATTTTATCTTACAAGTGTTCGAAAGAGTTTGGCACGCACAATTATTAAACAACCCAAATAAATGAGTCTCATCTTGCTTTGTTTCTATGCAAAAATAACCAAAAGGTTTATTCTAAGTATAACATTTACTTTATGAATTAACAGCACATCTTACAACACTGAACACTTTTCAGAAGGTATATCACAAGGTTGTTTCCTCTTCCTCTACATATACACCGTAGATATCCCTTATGTCGGCTACTTTGCAGGGAAGTGGGAAGAGAGTACTGCACTTCAAATATTTCAAATAGGAAATGGTAATTGGTTTTAAACGATCTACACTGTTCAATGGTAAAAGCAGTCATTTAAAAAGGGCTATATGAATTTACTCTCAAATCTCAACTGAGATAAAAACGAAATATAAATTGTTTTATTAAGAAAGAAATACGAGTTATTTTATATACTTGGTCCAGGTTAGCGGAGATCTATTTAGACATTCTAATTTCACTTATGTCTACATTCTAAAACTGTTGCACGTTGCCTAAAACGTATCTCTTCGCGAAATGTATTTTCTCGTCAGCCAGATGTGATCTGCGACAGCTGAAAATGACCCGGAAGTGACCGTTAAGTGAGAGCGGTTGGAGATTAGGAATAGATCTGCGCTAGCTGATAATTACCTGGAATTGAAAACCATAGGGATAGATTTAACGAATGACTTACAGTATCCCTTGGATCACACGAATTCCATGGTACCAAGGTAATCGGTGATCATGATACAAAAAATTCGTGTTAACTGTGTATTACTGTATTCAATCATAAATTAAAATATGTCTCAGGCACTATAACTACATCTATTGGGGGTATGAAAAATTCGCTTGTGAATAATGAAACATGTTTTGAAAAGTTCTCTTTTTATTTTTAACTCTGTTTATGAATGAAAAGTAATGCCGATACACACGAAAACCTACCATCCAAAAGCGTCCGTGATTTCATTACGAGAGCGTGCGGGGCTGCGCGGCGCTCGCGTGGATGAGGAAGGGGGCAGTGGCGGCGGGGCGCGCGCAAAGCCTTTCGTTGCCTTGTCTCCGTTTGGAAACGCAAGTGCTCGCGCGCGAGAGGCAGCCGCTAAAGAAAAAGCCGGGCTGTCACGCGGGAAGCGGGCGGGGCAGGCGCGGCACGCAACGCCGTTGTGCACTAGACGTCATCGACGCGAGGCGTCATTCTCAAAGGCCGCCAGAGTACAGGCTGACCAACTGCTGAAGTTCATAACCAGGAGAATTTAAACAGATGAATTGAACGGTGGGCGGTTGGTAGAGAAATATTTTCTGGCAATACAGACTAAAGACGGCTATATTACCTTCAAGGAATTTTACACAATTTTTAGGAATTGGGTACAATTCAAAATTTTGTAAAAGTTAAAATTGACTGAATATATTTAAAGCCATAGTAATATATTGGTTTGGTTAGAAAGGACACACGAAACAACCTTTTAAGCGTATTCGAAACCATAGTACTGAACTGAAACGTAACTGTTCTTTTCCTTTTTTTCTTTTGGTGGAGTTGTAAGAGAAATACAATTATATTGGTACTGCAACTAAGGATAATAAAAACTTCTAGACGATAACATCACACTTAAAATCTACACGATTTCATTTAAAATTTATTTCGATTTCTATTTCGCAATAGGATTGTGTAATGTCTTGTCTTATTAGACTGTAGGGAAATATTTTTTCGAATGACCCGGAAAGTGAAATATCGAAGATGATAATCTGTATCCATTAGACAGTAAGACACTAAGTATTCTCTAATAAACAGAGAACTTGTATTATTGTAATTGTTTAAAATAAAGTAATGAACCGACCTGTAGATTTTCAGAGAAAACCTGCAGTTCGGAAATAGAACAAAAAATTCTGAGTCTCCGGGTAAAACCCGGTGAAAGAGTCACTATAATAGGCCGTTTTGCGCCTTTCCACCTCGCATCGCAAATGCATATTGACATTGAACCGATTTTACCCTGCTTGACGCAATCCGCGTGCCCGCTTGATGTTCATGTTTTGCACACTCCGTGTTGCAGGGACTTGTGAAATCGTGATATATTAAAATTAGCCAGACTAACTGTCATCCCTCACGAATTAGTAGCAATTGTCCCTATTTTATAATAAATATCCTGCGACCCAGGAATCCTTTATGGTCGCTCCTTTTGCACTTCTCTCAAAATTATTCTATACCTATTTTATTATCGAATCTTCTTAAGTTAGTACGTTAAATAATAGATATCTAGTTCTACCGGTGCGAACTTTCGGCATTTTGTAAATCTTTGTTTTAAAAGTTTTAAAAGTCTGAACTCCACATTGTAGACCCGACATGATGGGCCTCATATACTTCTGCACGTTCCCCATAATATTCCCTATTTTCCTCACAAGTTCATCACAGCCCCTAAATGTTCACCTAAATATCCCCCACATGTTCTCCCCGATTTTTCTCCCAAATCTTCCCTCAAACGTTCTTCCATGCACCTCTTCTCTCGCCCCAAATGTTCCCAAAATATTCACCAAATATTCCTCTGATATTCCTTGTTAACTAAAATTAACTTTCTTTGATAATTTGTATTTATTTTCTATATTATACTACTTAATCTCTTAAGATTTTCATTATTACATTTCCACGCACTGCACTACCAAACATATCGGGAGACCAGTAAGGAACTTACAGCTAGTCTTGGCTGGAGCGGTGCCACGTATTAGGAGATACCTTGTTAGGTAAATCCTCGCTTGTCGACGCGTAGGTCGTCACCATATCTCACCATGCAGTGGGAGAAGATCACCATCTCCCGAGGGGGGAACTGCACTACACTTACGGGACGAACGATCTCAAAAATTGACGTGCTCAGAAACATGACGTAATCATTCAAAATTCAAAACTTTTAAATGTATTACTTATAGCTACAGTTTTCCTGAACTTTTTGAGCTATACGACTGAAGCTATTCTAAAAGGAGTCTAATATTCACTTCATGTTATTTACTATATCAGTATTTTACCTGAAAAATTCTGATTACTTTGTCTTGGCATACGGGGAGGGGGGCATCTCAGTTAAATAATTAAAATGTTACTAATAATGCAGTTGCATCAAGCGCTTGTTGAATTTTAGGAAACCGATAATAAATGTTTTTTAAGCCTAAGAATTTAAGAAAATTTTGTAATAAAAGATGATTCTAAATAAGGATAAAGTAAACTAACCGAAAGGAACTAATGTGTAATTTAAAAGGCGTTTCTCTATATAGTGTTGACAATGTCCTAACATTGCAAATATGAGTCCTATCCTAATTTCCTCCTTAGTTCGTAAACATAAAAATGTAGTTGTAGGACCTTAGAATATAATGAGCGATATAATGCTTCCTATTATTTTTTTCCATACCAGTGGCTCTACTTTGTGTCCTACTTTGCAAGTCATGTGGAAAGCTACCCTCAATATTTTCTCTTTGTTGAGTAATATGTTTCCGGAATTATACGCAGTTGAGATTTTCTAGATTTCGTGCTGATTTACACACGGTAACATGGCATTAAATATTTTGTGAATTACTTAAGGTGTGGAAATGAACTTTCGTATAGCTGACAAATACAAACTGCCAGATTTTGCGACGATAGGAGAGCAGGTAGGAATGATAAATAACTTAGTATTTCTGATACAAATTTCACTACAAATTTTGTTAAAAATAAAATATTATTCATTCTTTATTTTGTCATGTCATAAAAATCTTACACGACTTTAAATTTGCATGTAACTATGTCCTTAAATACGTTTTTTGGGTGTTTTTTCGCCCCCTCCTAGGCCACTAGAACCATAGTTCATATAGCTATATACAGTTTTATTCAACAAATTCAAAAACATTTTAGTTTTTCTTTGAACAAATATTTTGGCTAATACATGTTAAAATATTCAGTAACATCGTGCAGTAATTACATTTCTCAAACGACTAAACTAACACTGGAGACACATGGAATTTCTATCGCTTGTCATTGATCACCGTCGTCCTTCTAAAATCGCGTTCAGAAATGTTTTCAATTTATTTTCCTCTGCGATCCAAAGCCTTACGAGATGAGTAATCATCATACGCTCAAAATATTCTTATACCTTTTCGTACCGTGCAGCATGAAATGTGTTTTTGCAAATATACCTCCCTTCCTTCCCTCTCACTGCAACGGTCTTGGCGCCAAGAAAGCCATTCGCCTCAAAGTGACCAATGCGGTGATTGCAAACATTCTAGTGTAATTAAAAATCATATGTCAGAAATAGCTTTTCTACTCAATAATAATTTCGTAAGTTTAAATTATCACCAACGTGTGGAAATATATCCCAATCATCAAGCTCTAAACCCACTTGATAGTAGCCAAGAAATTTCTCATCTCAATACAGTTTCCACTCTTCATCTCCCCTTCCGATTTAATAATTAAAATTTATCTAAACAGGTACTCTTATTTTGCTCTAACATGTTCATCTATTCTTAATCCTCGTAACTCTTAACAATGTAATAACATTTTAATGATCTTCTTAATAGAGATTTGAGAAAGATCCCAAGAAAAATAGCAATGAGTAACTTTCTTAATTTTATTTCATTTCATATTATTAATAGACATTTGTAGTATTTACTCATTACTTACTGATTTACTTTTACATTTGACATAGATTGTAAATATTGGTTGAATTAAAAAAAATATTTCGATAACTAATCGTATAACAAATAAAATGACGTTGTCCTCTTTTGATGATTGTCTTAGCAGGTGGAAAATTATATAGATTCATTAAAGTGTAGATGACTCAATTTCTGTAAAATTAAAACTTAATATGTACTAATTATTACGAAACATACACCAACGTCATATTAATCCCTCATAATTCAGTTTCGTTGCTCGACATCTGAATGTCGAAATCATTAATCATTTGGATGATGTTTTGAGTGATTCTGGTAGTTGATTCTGTATAGTATTGTTGTATACAACTATTGGAATAAACTAGGTTTTTTTATGTATTAATTTGCTTGTGAATTAAATAATTAAAATTATCTTTTGGTGATTTTATTTGGCGCATTATGTGATATGGTCATGCTGTGTTAGTATTCTATCAATCATTGTTCATAAGAACTCTTCTCTTTTATTTACCTATTGAAAAGAAATTAAATGTATTAGTGATAAATACTTTAATTTTTCTGAAAGTAAATACTTGTTATTCACTGTGTTTCATTTTTTGTTCCAATAGCGCTTCCGTAACACGGTAGGTTAGAAAATGAAAACGTTTAACGGAGAGTAAATGCAAAATTTTACTCTGTTTTGCACGTAATGAAAGGCGTATCAGACTTATACGAAAGACAAATTTATAATTTCCACACATCAAGAGTTGCGAAGACGGAAAATAGGTAAAAATTTCATACATTAATTTCTAAGATGATACTTTAATGAGAGAATTGATCTTCATACGGCAGAGAAGCACTTTTAATTTCATTTTCTTATCCATTTACATAATTCCTTTATTAGAGGGCAGCAACTCATAACGCAATTATAGCTTTTATGGTACAGTTCCATTATAGCCCAGCTTGATCAGAGACAAGTTTAATAACCAAACTCTGAATCGTAATCCATCATTGACTTAGTTCTAATAAAAGTTTCGTTGGGTCGAGTGAATTACTGTGTCGAGGCAACGAGTGAGGTGTGACGATAAACCACACATGCTCTTTTGTTTCCAAACGTAAGAAAATCAGAATAGGAATTCAGAAGCCCACAATGAGTAGTGCCAGGTATTAAGGTGATAATAAATAAGAACAGATACTGAACTATATTTATTCAATAAATTAAGTCCTGAATTACCTCGTGTACTGCTAGTTTGCAGTAGGATTGTGGTGTTGTTTCACCAATACCACCACAGAATTCTGAGTTTCTGTGAGATCGCATTTGCTGATAATCGCATGCCAACTGCAACGTAACGGATAAAAAACTGAAAAAAACCCTGAATGAAACTTGATGTAACTGATATTAATATATACATATGAAGATTACAATACTTCCACACTCCTTGCTTGTGTTCTAATATACATGTTTTTGCTGGTGTATTAATACCAACACAAATTTATCGTTTCATAATATACTATTATTCAATTTTAAGAATTTTCTTACAAAATAATTCATTTACAAGGATCGGCTTCTAGCACGCAAATCATTTAAAATCTTGTAACAGAAAGTTTGCCTTTAATTTCGCACATTTGCCAGGAAGCAGAACTTCTTCTGCTTTACTCTAAACGCTTAGAGAGGAAGGAAACCCTCCGTACCTTCGAGGAAGTCAAACCGTTTGGCAGATAAATACCCCGCGAACGAACTATTCCGCATCCGGATTTAACGATGATTGTGGGCGCACTATTATAGTAATAGCATAACGAGCGGGATGATTACGCGGCTAAGCAGAGTAAATCTCTGGTTCGGAGCCCGATTGTATCGGGACCAGCTACGGCCCCCAGTCACGAACTCGCTAATTTGAGCGCGCTTGCTTGGGGGCCTATTCCTGTTAAGAAATTCAGTGGAGCCTTGTGATAGCAGGCTCTGCGCCCTTGTTGCACGCAGCTCAAGGGCGGTCCCGTTTCGGACTTTGTGTCAGGCGGGGACGCTTTCTGTAGAGGTCACTCGTAGGCCAGCGTTGCATCGGATGAATTGTGGGAGTACAGGTTGCAAACTTTTTTTCGGCGCGTTAACACACGCTACCATCAATTATTGCTAGGGATGCGATTACTTATAATAATCAGATAAACAATAATTATGTCTCAATCATTAATTCTCTTTTACGGACATTCAGTACTGTTCAAATATATTGTTAACAACATTATTTAATTAAATCATAAATATATTTTGGATGACGCGTGTAAATTTAAAAATGTAAAATTTTTGTCTCAGGCAAAGTCTCTTGTACAAAATTACCTCTTCAAAAAATGTTATGTTCTACGTTTTTTAAAAACTAGTAGGTTTTGTGTAACTTGCGCTTGAAATTTACGGAAACTTTTTTCTAAAAAACTGGTCCAATTTTTTTCTTTCATTTTTCTCTACATATGTAATAAATAACGGTAAGATATATAGTGCTAGTCACATTTTC
Organism: Gryllus bimaculatus; assembly: GCA_017312745.1. Classification (NCBI taxonomy): domain Eukaryota; kingdom Metazoa; phylum Arthropoda; class Insecta; order Orthoptera; family Gryllidae; genus Gryllus; species Gryllus bimaculatus. The sequence goes on from BOPP01000218.1 coordinate 240,980, forward strand.
GGATATTGCTGTTTTCCGAAAATTGCAAAAACAATTCATAACTATAAAATTGAAGATATTTTTGCCTCAGAAAAAGTTTGTTGTAGTAAATTAGTTTTTTTTAATTCAATAAATAATAAATAAACTAGTGGTGCTATACAATTGCACAGACTTTTTCGCAGTATTTAGTGTTGTTATCTCTTTAGTCCCAATAAGGAATTCAATTGTATCTAATGCTCTTCTCAGATACCTTCTTTGGACGCCCAATGGATATTTTTCTCACATTTTTTCAATTTTTCGGCTTCCTAATACTAACACTGAAATCACCCCATTAATAGTATTATATAAGTGTAAAGCCTGTGTGCTGCCTGAATGGCTGAGGTGGCTAATTGGTGTTTCCCGACCCAGCGCTTTGGAGGGGAAGGTAGCTGGTTCGTCTCTTGGTCGGTGAATATTATTTGTCACAATTCTGTTGCCACAAGAAATAATTGATAATTCCAGAAACTTTATTGAAAAACCATTTCAAGCAATTCTAATCACATATCGAATTAAGATAAATAAACTAGAAGTGTCTGTTTTTTTCAAATTTTTAGCTTATAGACAATTTTCCACATCTCTTATTGCATTTGTACAACATATCGACAAATCAATTGTTGTCTTTCGTGCTTATAGTAGTACCTATTCTCTTTATAACCTCGGTGGCTGAAGGGGTTAAATGTCGGGTTCGAAGTCCGCACTTTGGAAGGAAATTCTTCTCACATGTCCAGATGTTAAGATTCTAAAGAAGCTGAAAGGGTCTGTATTTTATTTTTGTATTTTGAATTTTTAAACACGTGTACAACTCTCTTGTTCTATTTTTAAAACGTATATCACATCAAATCAATTGTTCGAAACAATAAGTAAATCAATATAATATTGTGGAGCGTTTATATATATTGCGAGAAAGTATGTGTTTTGGCAGCACCACTAGTTATATTTAAAGAGGATTTAAAGTAGATTATAATTGCCTTTTTTAGGAAAATGATTCTCGTAGAAAATGAAAATTTATTGTTTTTCTTATTTATTCTGACGTGTGCACAAAGTAACTACTCAAAAAACTCTTAATCACAATCAAAAACTTGATATCGTGTTGTTGTGGTGATTCCAATAATTTTCCTCCTTATACTACAAAATAGAGAGAGAAGTAATTGAAGTTTTTAAGAAATGTCCTTAAAGTCATCTTATCAATTTCGAATTGACACCATGTTGCTCGACGTCGCCAAGAAGCCTTACATTTTTCCTTCCCCTTTCGTAAGGCGCTAATATCGACCCACAAAGCAACTTAACAGCATCTGACTCGAGCCACACCGCCGTCGCCTCCGTCTTTCTCGAGGACGCAAACATCCAGTTCCGAAATCCTCGACCGAGGCTTCCCGACGTGCGCGTGACAGGCGCTCTCGCAGATTAGCGAGCGCATCGTCCCGTCCCGTCCCGTCTCGTCTCGTCTCGCCTCGCCTCGCCTCGCCTCGCCTCGCCTCGCCTCGCCTTGCCTCGCGCCGCGTCGCGTTCCGCCTCGTCGCAGACACCCTCGGCTCCTTCCGGTGCCGCTCTCTCCCCTGCCTCCTCGGCCTGTCACCCCCTCAACCCACACCCACCATCGCCAGCCCCCACC
>BOPP01000218.1:242846-254869 GCA_017312745.1 Gryllus bimaculatus
CTTCAACTCTTCACCACCCCCCAACGGCCGCGGGCTCAGTGCGCGCGGAACACAGCTTTCGTTTCAGCGCGGGGATTCCCCGGCCGCGCGAGGGCGCCGCCGGCACGCGCCGCGGGCGCCGCCGTGCGGGGAAACCGCGAAACAGAACGAACTTCTGCGGCTGACGGCGACGCCACCTACTGTGTGCTGTGGGAGTGTCGGCGACGCGACGGGGTGACGATTCGGCCGAGGTCTCGCGTTTCTCGATTTCACATTCTCCCGCTTACGTACTCGCTTATTGATCGCAATCCTTTTAAAACACGCTTTCGGTCAAAGAGAAAGAGCCTTTGTGATAATAACATGAATGTGCAAGAAGACATCTGACTTATATCAGTAGCAATACGGTGGTTACGGTGGCGAGTATGGAAAGATATACCATAATTTTGTCAACAGCTAGTGGTAGTTAGTTGTGATACCCAAGTTACGTTAACAATAACATGTAGTCGTAATTGTGGCCCGAATGGAAATATACTGATTTTGTTAACATAAAGTAGTTACATTGGCATACGCCGAGTGATACACATTAGTTATCATTAACATGTGGTTGCTACGGAGTCTTTCCCAGAAAGTTAGACTAAAGAAGGCATTATAGTTACGTAGTAAATAAATAAAAGCTAAATATAAGTGTTCCCGTCGTTGACGTGAGTCATATCGTGTTTGTACCAAATACGTGAGTATGCAATTTGAAAATTCGCAGAAATTTTACACTTGGACCAAGCACTGCATGAATATCAAATTTTAAATTTAATATGAATGACATACATAACATACAATTTGTAATGGTGTTATCCGTATATCACTTTCAAACTATATTATAAATTTGATGACAAAAAATTTGAACGTATAGTGGAATGCGTATTGTGCTTATGAATTACAAATGATGGGCGTTATGTAACTGATATTGTTCGCTGAAAATAAGCTTGAACATATTAAATTAAGACACACCTTATAATTGTTTAACTTTTAGACACAATGTTTCGTAAACTTGTTCCTTTGTAATTCTCCAAATATTCGGGAAACTAGAAATAATTATTCCGCCGGAGTCTGAATTTCCAGATTATTTTTTAAATACTTGTTTGATTGTCATTATATACCCATTTACTCACATATTGAGTTCTTCTATATGCAGTTGAGTTTATATATATTTTCACGCAATGGAACGTTCACATTAATATTAAACTAAGATTAAGTCTGGCAATAAAAAAATTATCTGCCAATTTATCTTTTGTCAGTTTAAAAAAAATACAAAAACATTTTTATGTACCAATGAAGTCATTTTTCAGTAAACACAAAACTTTTTTCATTGCCAACATGGATTTAGAAAATCAAAATACATAGAAACATTTTCTTTTCATAAAGACGTCGCTTCATCCGCGGATCAAAATGAAGTATCTATTGCAAAATGTTTAGAACTTTCAAAACCTTTTAACGACATTAAAATGTTGCTTTCTAAATTACCTTTCTATGGATGTCATGGTATTGCTCTCGACTGGTTATGTTGTACCTTGTACAGCGATCTCGGAGAGTAGAAATACTGTACAGGAATGATGGGACTCTCCGAGTCATTGCCAATTGCACAAGGGGTGCCGCAGAGTTCAATTTTAGGACATAGGCTCCTCTTATTATACGTAAACGATTTGTTCTCGTCGATTCTAAATGGAATACAGATCTCTTTGCAGGTGATAGGAATATTCTTTGCAATTAATAAATCATAAATAGTACAATATCAGGTATATCAATTTCGTTCCCTAGTAGAAAAATTAACAGTAAACGAAAGAAAACAGTTTGAATACAGTTTTCCATTTAAAATAAACAATTTCATGCTCAATTAAACATGAACGATGTGCAATTGACCGATGATATGGTAACAACAAATGTTGGGTCTCTCAATTCAATCAAATCTAAAGTGGAATATCTATTTAAATGAATTGAACACAAAATTAAGTTAATTATTCTTATTCTTATTCAAAATTAATTTTTTTAAGTAAATGGTGCAGGTCTCGTGTTCATTAAAAAACGTGATTTTGCGAAAATGTAAAAAAAATAGGCCTCTTCTTACAACTGCAATTATAAAGATACAAATTTTTCTCAATGAAATGAGTTCATAAAAATGTCAAGGTTATTAAATAAGGTTATGTTGAAGTTTTAGAAAATATTAATAATTTTGTATAAATTGGCGACAAAATTAAATGCCCGCTACGAATTTACTGCGCTTTAAGGACGAATTCACAGTTGGATGATTCGTTAATCAGAATTTGTATATTATTTAAAACGTTTACTGTTCTGGTATTATATGTGGTTCACAAAACATAACACTTGATGATATTACTACGTCCGTCAACCCTTTGTTACTACGTCCATGTCACTGACGTTTATAACTTCTACGGCAAATATTACTGCAGGACTCCCCGTAACTGTACAGATATTTGCGTATTCGTGCTAGGACGGTCATAAAGTTGACAAAATACAGGGATGTGCGGAAACATATTTTTATTTTTGAGAATATTACGGTAAAACGTTCCGTTTGTCAGGAACGTTTAGAAGTGGAGAGATATTTTAAGGTTTTCTTGAGGACAGGGTACGTGTATTGCATTTTTAGTTTCTTACATTCCACTTTTTATTATACATTTACACATTAATATTTTAGAAATTATGTAAAACCTATTTGAAATATTGAAATAAAAATTGATAACTTTCAAGGAATATCAATAATGCAGGGAAAGCAACAATATAAATACGCTTACAAATTCCTATTAATTGAGTTTCATTGAGGTGACATGATTTAGCTATATGAAAAGAAGTTTTAATTGTCATATTTGTTTGAAAATATTTTGTTTTTGCTCCAAACGCTCTATTATTTGTATTTAGTAGACCCCAGAACTTCATGCACTAAAAAATCAAAAGTATTCATGCAATCATGAACTTAAAATAGCCAATAAACGCGCTTAAAACTCATAATTTAAGTTTAACAAAAATATAGTGAGCAAGAGATAACATTATATAAAAAAATTAAATTAGTATTTCAAATCGTAGAATATTTGTGGTTTAATTAGTTCATTTGAGTTAGTTATTTATCAATTGTGTATGATGTACTATGACTAACCGATAAAAAAAGTGGTATTCTGAATACAAATGTAAATAAGCGTTTTTGCAAAGAATTGATATTATTCACAAAGCGAATACCATAGTTTTGACATAGCTGTTCTGGCATGAGTGTGTTGCTCTTTTCTCGTTCTCTTTTCTATAAGTAAGAATTGATTACTGCAAAAATGCCCGAATTTGATTTAGATTCGTGGTGAAAATGTGAAGACAATTGAGGATCTTCGAATGATTTTCGAATTGAGATACTTCGAATGATGGAGTATATCATGTTTTACAAGAAATGTCTTAAAATGTTTTTTATGACATACGTATAGTTCGGAACATCAGTTTGTGTATTCTTAAAATTCAACCTTGAATAACTTCATGTTAACAAATCCAGCGCTATTTAGTAACCAAAGTGTAGGTTCGTCTCAATTTCGAAATGCTAATAAAGTAAAAAATAAAAAGAATGACTAATGACGTTAAATATCATTCAAATACATGTTCCAAGAAATGTTTCTTGAAGAGTTATACATACGCCAACGGAAATGTTCTTGTTAATGTTTTTATGATTTTCAAAAACTAAACTATTCTGCAGAAGCTTTTCGGCTCAAAATATAGTGTACAATAGTTACAGCTCAAGAACTATTGTCATTGCAGAGCGCACACTCTCTTGACTCTGTTCCGGAATCCGTTTCATTCGTGGTTACTCCTCATGCGTGTGGAGCAACACTGTTGCGGAGCGAAGACGTTTTTGCCCTGCACTAGGGTGGGTTTCAGAGCAACGAATGGAGAACCCAATACGATTGAACGAAGGTGCGAAATTTCGTACGACCAAATATTAACAATTATCTAATGCCGTTGTGACAAATCGTATTGACAAAGTGAGCTTAACCAACTTCGTAGTCGAATCAATTAATTCATTCTCATTATTTGCCAATCAAATACAATCACTTTTGGAGACATTCATGCATCGTTTTTCTGCAAATTTGTTACCAAAAACTGACGAGATATTTAATAACGAATTAATTAAATGCATTTTTAAATAATTTAATATACATAGTTGTGGTGTTTTCCCTAAACAACCGAGTGGGATATTCCCGTTGTGTAAGCATCTAGCTCACCCCTAAATACATTTGGGTAAAGGGGAGAATTGATGTCTATCAATGTGCTTTTCGATTCTCTCGGGTTGCATAGAATGAGTCCATTCTAACACCGCTTTTTTATACTGCTATTTAAATGCATTTTAACGACACAACTATGCAGAGTTGAGTTGGGAAACAATGATCAGGCTGTCTTCATAACCACTAAATTGACATCCGCGTAAGAGTTAAAATCCATGTTAACTCCGAAGTGAGGCAGACGATTCCTAACGATGTGTTTTACACAACCATGAGACTTGCTTGCAAATCAGAACAATGTGAGTGAATATACCAAGATGTCAGCGACGAATCTCGGAAGCTCAGGAGGACGGCCAGCCAACCGACATTGATCAGTGTTATCGGCCATGTGAACCGTGTTATGAACGTTCTTTAAAATTGTTTAAAGTTCCCTACGTACACGACTAACTGTACTCGATCTTCCACAGAAAAAAAAAAGAGATCGCATTTTAAAGCCCGACTGTAACTACCCGAAACGAACACTTCATTTTCTTGTAACAACTTCATCTCCTGGACGTTATAGCAATCGGATCTCGACGGTGTGGGAGGAAGTGAGGAAGGCGTAAAAATACGACGTGAAATACGCAAATAAAAAAAAGGGAGTGAAAGAAAGAAATACTCCAAACGGAAGTCGCTGGCTGGCCAGGGGAGAAGTCGCCGCGAGAAACCCGGCCCGACTCCAGGAAAAAAAGAGAAGGGTCGACGCTGAGATGAGAAGACAATTCCGTTATGCGGGAACGACGACCGGCACACGCTATTTCTATGCAAATGCAGGGGACCTCTGAAGGAGTGCAGATGCTCCGATGCAGGGCGCCGGAACAGGCGCCGTCTTGTCTTCGTCGTCGTCATCGTCGTAGTCTTCACCATCGTCGTCGTTGTCTCCACCATCGTCATCATCGTTGTCTTTGTCTTCGACATTGTCTTTTTATGTCAACCACCATCATCTACAATAATCGTCGTCGTAGTCATCATCATCATCGTGGTCTCTATCATCGACGTCGTCGTCGACATCGATGTTGCCTCCGCTATCGTCTTTTAACATTAACCACCATCATCGACGTCGTCTCTACCATCGTCATCGTCGTAGTCATCATCATCGTTGTCTCCACCATCTTCGCTCCTACCAGCAGCTTCAATACTGTTGTAACAAGAGAATGCCAGCGAGGTATTTTCTCCAAAGGGCCACAGACCGCGCGCGATCTTTCCTTCTTCATTCTTTTCCCCTCCTCTTCCCCTACACACTTATACTTGTATACACTACACTACCACACATGTTGGGAGACGAGTCGGGAGTTTAGAGCATGTTCTGTCAGGGGTGATGTCCCGTTGAAGGAGGTACTTGAAGGGCGAAATCACGCAAGCCGTCGTGGAGGTAGACGCCTGATTTCACGCATCAGTGGGAGAATATCAAAGGTCAAGATCAAATTAATATTGAACGTTTACCTCTACAAGGTACTACATGCGCTGGAGTCGTGATGAAATTAATGAGAACTGTGGCTTCAGTGATGATATTTTTATTTTTATGTATTCTAAAACCCATTGATAAATACGATTGTCTTTACGTAAGTTTCTAATAAGCTCTCTCAACCGTGCTTAAAAGATGATATACATTTTATAAAATGGGAAGAATATGCATGAGATAACTTCTTTATTTCTATAATGATGATGTTTTTTAAATATATTTTTCATAACTTCATTAAAACAGTTGAACTCTAAATATGTACTCCATGTTTACATAGAAATGTCACAGCATTTGTGACAAAATGTCAAGTTTTATAAATATTCGGATAAGCACCAAAAATAAGATAAATTGTAATGCAAATACGTATTTTGAAGAAAGTTTCTGTTTGTTGTTTGAAATTATCCATTGTATAGGAAGAGTAGGATTCAACTATTTATTTTAATGTAACACGTATTTTGATTAACATACGGAAGCTAAACGTTCTCTAGACACGTAGGTCTCTGTCTCTAGTTTGCATTATAAACTTCTTTAAGATTCTTTGCTGGGGCTATCTTGGAGAGTGTGTTTGTTATTTGAAAGGCAAAGTAGCTTCTACAATCAGCCTTCTTTGCATCATTGCAGTGTGGTATTATATGTGGTAGGAAATAGCATTTAGAGATGTTTATCAAGGATGCAAAATAGTTTACAAAAATAATTGTCTTAATATATCTTTAGTCTACTGTTTTGTAGTGTCATTACAAGTTGCTAGTTGCGTATGTAGTTAATACCTCAAATGGATTTACATGAAAGTTATATATTCAGCTATCTAAATTTAGCTTTAATGTGAAACATTGTCGACTGGTTCAAAGCATTTTATTCGATCATCTTTATTTCCTATTAAAATCTGCTGTTCTCATCAGCGCAAGGCTTTTTACCTTTACATTTGATCGTGTCACAACCACTTCAGTTTAATCAATTACTCTGATTCGAGCAATTTCAAAGGACTTGTCCTAAGAGTTTCTCGAGATCCTCCGATTCATTCAATTGCACTTTTGATTAAATTCGCTAGTTCAATTGCTTCGAATCTCGGCACTACTTTTCAGCATCGAATGAAATTTGTGAAAATCTGTATTCAGTTACTTCATACTAGGTATAGCCAATTGTGTAACATAATAAACTTACTTCTTTATTGAAATCTGTCTAACTAGTTATCGTGGATCTTTTACTCCGAAGTCGCATATGCGTCAATTGTATTGTTTATATAAGTGAATACAAAACAGAATTTTGACGAAGTTAAGCGCTGTATAAAATCCTGTTATTGTGTTTAAGACATTACACGCAATAGTTATCCGTGTCGCTAATAGATGGCGGCACTGCCAACCAGGGGCAGGCACGGTTTTGCCTGTTCGGGCGCGCCATGTTCCAAAACAACTAAAAACCTCGCCCCAATTGCGACAGTGAGTGTATTTACTTAAAAATATGGATCAATGGGTCTTTATTGATGGGTAAAGATCTTTAATTATTTGGTGAGACAGTACTAATCCCCAAAGTACACTAATAATCTTCAAGTGATCAATATATAATAAATTTTAATAATCCTGAAAAATTTCATAACTCATTTTCTCATTAGAAACAATCATCGGGGAGGATAATTGTATAATAAGTGAGAAATAGAGAATTCCGAGAAATGATTTTGTAGAGCCTGATGACATCTGGGGGAGAGCTAGTGTTAGATCGTACAAAACTGGCAGCAAGACCAAAAAGATTTGTTTTTTATGAACACATGCCCTTATGAAAAAAATTGTATCTTCACAATTGTACTTGTAGGACGAGGGCGAAATTTTTAAAACTTTATTAAAGTTTCCGCAAAAACAGACATTTTTACGAACATGACCACCATTCACTGTACCATTCACTTGGACGATGGGGTGGGAGTGGATGAGGGGGTGGTAGTGGATGAGGAGGGTGGGAGTGGACGAGGTAGAGTGAGTGAGTGGATGCATGAGTGAGCGAACGAATGAATATCTTAAAATAGCAACTTAAACAATAGTAATAGTGTAATTTTACGCCACGCAGCGCGTGAAATTTCGTTGGCCAAAACCTTTCTTTTGGTCAGCCTAAAATAGCGATCACCCATAGATCTGCACGCTCGTGCGCTCTGTCAACATAGCGCCAAATGACGGCTTCTTACTCACTCGTAATTTACAAAATATATTTTTTATTACCCTCTCTATCGACTATATGTATGGGTTTTTGTTTATTTTGAATTGAACATCATGTTTAATACTTAAATAAAAAGAGATATAATGTAGAGAACAAATCAAGATAAAAGTGTATAATTCTTCGAGAAAATATTCGAAACTTCCAACCTCTGACTAAAATGTTATGTTTTGGGTAATTAAACAAACCCTTTGATAGATGTAGTATTGTGAACGACCGTACGCTTTTGTTCATAGATAATAAAAAATTGTATATTTACCATTCTCTGCCCTTTTAATATTCATCGCCGTGTAATACTTAGCTAGGTTCCTGTGATGAATGATATTACGAAATTAAACTATTCAATTCAGTATGTTTTTTTATTAGATAATAATATTTACAATTTAAGATATTCAATTCATCTACCATAATCCTTAATAGTAGTAATATCTAAACACAAGGTGTTCAGGTTAGAACACTTTGTGTTTCTTCGCAGAATCAATGAGCACAATCTTTGAAGTGCAAAAAGAAAATAACGCTGAACAGCAAAATGGCTGGCAACAGTTATTGCTGTAAAACGCGTTCAATATTTTTCTTCATATTTCAAATTTATAAACTATAAAATTATTTTAATTGCTTATTTTTATTTTTCACTTTACAAAACGTGCAATTAAATTTCAGCGCAATCAGCAATTTTAATTTTTAACTCATACCCAATCTACAGATTAAAAAATGAGAAAATACATAAATTATATGAAATATCTATTAAACAACCGTTTCAAAGCATTATTGTAATTCTGTTTATATTTTCAGGCTCAATTTATCGGCCTCCATTTATTTCTTTAAACTTTGGTGTACACATATTCATACACTAAACTTTCTCGGCGTATCATTAGCAGACAACATTCACTATGTACCAAGAACCTGCTGAATAAAGAGATTAAATGCTGTAAGTTAAAATTAAAGTGTTAATAGCGATTGTTTCGAACAGTCACGCCATCAACAAAAGTCATCTTTTCGACAATCCCCAGCGGCGCGTCGAGCGCTTTCCACCACCCACAGCAACAGAGAATACACCCCTTCAAGAATCCCGCACGAAAAAAAACAACTTTCTCCCGGAAAAGTCTTCCAGTCTGTAGGTCGAGCTATAGAAGGAAAGTTCTTCGGAGATTTCGGGGAGGCTGTCAAAGAGGCAGACATTAAACGGTAATAAACTGAGGACTCCCAGGGGAGGCAGGACGTCGGCAGCGTAGGCGGTGAGGGTGAGGACGAGGACGGGGGCGAGGACGAGGGCAAGAACGGGGAAGGAAAGGGACGGGTGGCGACCAGGAAGACGGAGTGACGCCATTTTCCACGTCGCCCGGCGCTCGGAAAAAAAGAGTTGGAATTAAAAAGTAAAGTACGCCACCAGAGCGCAGGGGAGTAGGGGTGAGGCGCCGCGAGAGAGGGAGGGTGAAGACGGCCGTGAGGGTTGTGCGTCCTGTGGAGTATCACAGAGAAGATCTGACGAGTGTCAAGGGTGGGGAAACGTCATCAGGGGGCAATTAACTCTTAAAAAGTCACGCGTTATTTTGTGGCACAGGAGGAAGGGGTGTACAGGAGACAACACTTAATAGATCAATATTTATTGCAAACAAGGGAAAAAACGTGACTGATTAACAAGCTAAAACACACGTCTCAAATGTTAAAAAATGTAAATAAAATAATTCGTATTTTACAATTCGAGCAGTTCCATTGGCTGCGAATCATGGTTTAGAATAGTTATTTTTGTCATTAGACTGAATAACAGTAAATAACCGAGGCTTATTTGTGTTCTCATCAAATGTTGCTCAATACTTTTTGAAGATTTCATTAGAGAAACCATGTAAATAAGAAATACCTTTTCTTGGAACATGCGTTTTTATACTGTAACTTTAGCCCATCTCAATTAATTCGTAACGATTGCTCTTAAAGGACAGAGTGATTTTAAATTCTTAGTGGACGTCAAACCTTGAGTGACTTGGTTACATTAAGTCTTAATGTATTAGTAATTTTGTTTTTCTCCTGGGGATTTCTACAGCTTCAGGGGACACAGATGTTTTACTATCCGCGCCGGGTCCCCACCACATACCTCATGGGGACACACATTAATCTTTACACTAGACAGACATTGTAGATTCCTCGACTTGCGATCAGGAGACCCACACGGCTTTCCGCGGCAACACACATGAAAGACAAGGGACAAACCACCATACTCCTGGCAGATATCGAATCCACGACCCTTTAGGCCGAGGCACTGAGTGGGCATATGCTCTAGCCACCTCCGCCATCCAGGTCGGCAAACGTATGAGTAAATATCAAATGCAATAAATTTTGCTTTACCTCTTAATAGAGATTCAAAAGAGACGTTCTTGAACATTGATTATTTGCAGGTTCCTAGCTGGAATCGTGTTTTGAGAATGATATGAACAGAACTTTACTCTTTTGGATCCATTCATCTGAACGCACGTGGTTAGAAAACTCGTTACTGTAACGTTTTAAACCTTTCCCAGAGACATCCCGCCGGATTTATGACGTCGCCTGACGTCTAGTGGTCATTATCCGAACTACGTCTCATGTGTTTTTCGCAACACAACGGTAGTTGACTGACCTTTCGGTAATACTATGAAGAAAAGATGTTGAATTGAAAATCCACGGAATTTTGTTCGTTCTGCGCTACACCAGTATGTCACGGAACCACATGACGTGCGTTTCAAGATGCTGGGCGGGCGGTTGTGATGTGTTAAATTGCTCCAGAGGTTGAATAATTTCCACCTGTGGTAGAAATGGAAGCACATCTTCATTCATTGCTATGAACTAATCAAGCGTGTCACCATGTACTAGAACGTGAGCTGCTGACACCAATGACCCCCCAAAACGGTGGGACTTGTTGCGAACATACATCTTTCGCTCCACCACTTTCACTGAGCAAAAAAATAATTCGTTATGCACAAATAACAATACTGTTGCACTAAAAACAACACTGTTAGAAAAATGGGGAGCCGCTGGTAACACTGGGCAGTAAAATATTTCATTATGCGCAACAATAATCCTGTTTCATTTAAAGAACACCGTTAGAAAAATTGGGAGCCACTGATAGCGGCGCCCGTTAGTACTTTCACTAAACACGAGATTGAGCGGAGCACCGAAGCACAGCGATAAGCGGAGGGAGACGATGCTTACTCCATGACGTCTAAAGCCAGATTGCTGAATGTTTCTGAAAACTCGGTTTCTGCATTAGATCTAAATTTCCAAAAAAAAAAAAAAATAAAATAAAGAGTACGATCCAAAATGTCTTATTTTGTAGAATACGAGATACGAGACCTGCATATAACATATCTACGTTTTAAACTGAATAGCTCTTTTTGGATATTTCAAACCGGAAGTAACACTGTAATTATTGCATTGAAGAAGGTACCCTTGAAGTTATGTATCAAAGAATTTCTGCCCGGTTTTGTCTATGGTAAAACTCGTTAATGCTTTTGTAGCTGATTATTTAGAGAAATGCCAAAAAAATTCGAATCAAATCCATTTGTTGTCATTTTAAAGACTTCAAAAACTGAAAGCTGAACTGCGTCGCCTGCTAAACTAAACTCTTTATGAGAAAATGTGTTATTTTTTATGAAATATGAAACATAAATGAAGACTCAGTGATAGAGATATAAACGAGCAATCAAAGGCAGCGAAAACAGAGAGCGTGATTCTATTTTAGTACAGATTCTAGAAATGCATACAAATATAAGAAGTTTGATATGTTAACGTAAGTTACATATTTCCTCGTAGGTAAACACATACACAGCATTTATCACTAGTTAGTAACAGTCCAATAATGTTCATCTATCACGGTACAGAGGGTCGCAATAACTTATATTACGATGGTAATTCAGATTGCACTTCATAATTAGGGGACCAAAAAGATAATTTTCGTTTGGTTACAAAATATGAGGATTGCATATTCGTAAATTTATGGATTACGGTAGAAATGCCGACAGAAATGATAACAAATGCTAGCACAACGAAGTAACTTTTAAAGTGTAATACAAATGCAGTGTAATATAATACAAGCAGCAAAGTATAATACAAGA